>JACEEZ010011211.1:284993-292493 GCA_016584305.1 Chionoecetes opilio
GTCAGCCTGCACAAAGCATGATCGGCAGACAATTACGATAAGCAGACACGCGACTCCTCGACTTTGTCCCCCCAAATAGCCAGGCCCTTTGTCCTCACCCTCCTCTGTGTGTGTTCTTCTCGTTCCATCCTTGTATTTCCAGTCCATTTCCTCCTTGTCTTCACCTCCTCCTTCGTTTTCCTAACTTTCATGTATCGCTATAGTCTTTCTTCTTCATCTTTTACTTCTACTCATCCTCCTGTTTTTTTTCCTCACTCCTTCGATCGCTTTTTCTGTCTTTTTTCACTTTTTCTCTTTCACGTGTTATTCAACCTCCTTTCCCTCATTCATCGCTATCGTCTTCCTTCTTCATTTTTTACTTTTACTCTTCCTCCTGTTGCTTTTCGTCACTCCTTCGATCGCTTTTTCTTATCTTTTAACACTTTTATTCTTTATCGTATTATTCCTCCTCCTTCATTTTCCTAACCCTCGTTCACTGCTATCGTCTTATTTCTCCATCTTTTAGTTATACTCTTCCTCCTGTGGGGTTTTCTCACTCCTTCGATCGCTATTTCCTATTTTATTTAACACTTTTATTCTTTATCGTATTATTCGTCCTCCTCCATTTTCCTAACCCTCGTTCACTGCTATCGTCTTATATCTCAATTTTTTTTAACTTTTACTCTTCCTCATGTTGTTTTTCCTCTTTCCTTCGATCGTTTTTTCCTATATTTTTACACTTTTTCTCTTTCTCGTGTTATTCCTCCTCCTTCATTTTCCTAATCATGATTCATCGCTATCGTCTTCCTTCTCCATCATTTACTTTTAATTTCCTTCTGTTGTTTTTCGTCACTCCTTCGATCGCTTTTTCCTATATTTTTACACTGTTTCTCTTTCGCGTCTTATTCCTCCTCCTTTCCTCCTTCCTTCTTTCCTTCCTCCTGAGCCTGTTAGCAAGTGAGATCCTTTAGGTAATTGCCTTTCTGGAGATCGATTAAGATGCTTATCGAAAACTGTTAATTGTTTCTGTTAATTGATCTACTTTAAGGCTTCTACATCTATCACTTTCTTCTCCATTAAACATAGACTAGCAAAGTTTAAGTACTGAGATAAATTCCTTATTGAAACTCGAAGAAAGTGCAGTCGTATATTGCCAGGGAACATAAACTGGATATTACAACTTCTACGCACCTATCTTTTTATTGGCATTTTATTGATTTTGATTTACAATTTACGTGGTTTAGTACTTAAGAGCCAGTTCACTTTGCGCCCCCCCCCCCCCTCTCTCTCTTTGGAGTGATTGTGTTCTTAATGAGATTATCTAGAAAGAGAGGAAGAGAGAGATAGTTAATTTGTATAAGCAGAGATGAGAGAGAGAAAGAAAGTTCATTTGTATAAGCAGAGATGAGACAGAGAGAGAGAGATAGAGAGATAGTTAATTTGTATAAGCAGATATGAGACTACTACTAAATTCATAGCCTTCGTTAACTACACCTACTTGCCATGCAGACTATACTTAATTTGTATATATAAGCAGATATGATACTACTAACAAATCCAAGGCTTTCGTTAACTATACCTACTTGTCATGAAGACTGTACTTAATTTGTATGAGCAGATATGAGACTAATAGCAAATGCATGGCCTCCTTTAACTATACCTACTTACCATGCAGACTGTTTTTAATTTGTATATATAGGCAGATATGAGACTACTAACAAATGCATGGCCTTCGTTAACTATACCTACTTGCCATGCAGACTAATGCGTCATGCCCAAGGGAGGAAGACTTGAAAAATGGCCAATTCGAAGGAAATCGAATGCCAATGCTGCGCGACCCTACTGCATCACATAACTGTCTGCTGAAAAGGCCCCGAGAATAGAGTGTCCAAAGGGGGAAAGGGGGGAAGGGGAGGTAAGGGAGGGAGAGGAGGGAAAGGAGAAGGGGTAAAGTTAATGATATGTGAAGCCGGTAAGGTACGAAAAGGCAATTTGAAGTAAGTCATGATAAGATATTCGATAAGTTTCGGCCATTTGAGTTGTTATGTGTGAGAAAAAAATGTATAATGGAGGTGAGGCTAAATATTAGGAGGCTAAATAAAGTAAGGTAGAGAATTGTAAGGCGAGATGAATTCGGGTGAATCAAGTCAAGTATTTAGTCAAGTCAAGTCTCTATTATTTCTATTTTCCCACCTTCCTACGACTTAATTTCTTCATAAGAGGAGTTACAAGACACCATCTGAACTAAATTGACCCACCCTTCTTTCTTTATTCTCTTAATGTCTTCTATATAGGGACTGGCAACTAAGCGGACTTTTTGCAACTTTTGTTTTGCCCTTGGCCAGTCCTTTGTGATGTAAAAATAAACAAGACAGAGTTAGGATAGAGTTGTACAGTGCAGCAAGATGATTTTACATAAAATAAACATAACTCAGGTCAGATAATAAAGACTAGATTCAAGTTAGGTAAAAGTGAGGTGGGCTTCGTTCACTATTATCATTAGTTGGAACAGAATTTAATGAGCTGCGTGATTAAAACAGAATTTATGTTTTAGTAATTCGACCCAAAATAAGTATACATATCATCAAAGAGAGTCGAGGCTTTTATTTACATATTTAGGAAGGAAAAACATTATCATACTAACAAGGAAGTCTCGTACAAGGTTATTGCTCTGCCGTGATATTTCTGAAAGTAAGGATTCACGCAGAGAAAATAGGAAGCGAAAAAGGCAGAGGCGAAAAGGAAGGAATGTTTGCAGTGAAAATACGGGTGAGAAATATTGAGCAGCAGAGTTCATTTTCTTATTCTTCTTTGTCAACATCATATTCTTTTTTGACATCTTCGCATTTTCTTTTTTCATCATATTTCTCTTGACGTCTTTGTATTTTCTTTTTCATCACATTTCTGTCTGTCTATAAGTCTGTGTTGCATCTTTGTTTATCAGTCTGTCTGCCTGTCTGTCTGTTACCATCTTTACATATTTTATCTGTCCATCTGTATCTATCTATCTATCTACACATGGATAGATACCTAAATTCACCCACCCACCTACTATTGTTTGGCAGCCCCATTTTACTCGGAGCAAAGCTGATTCAAATATATTTCAATAAATTAAATCACAATGAATTTCAGCTTTACCTTTGAAACAGAAACAACTAAACGAATGACTAACTACCTAACCAACCAGCTGAACAAATAACAACTCATGAATTCATTGCACCATTACCATGCAGACTAAAAATATTGATACAAATTGCAGAATGCGAGTATTGCATATAAAAAAAAACAATACAATTACCGTCAAATAAATGAAGTTATTTGATAAATGTAAAAACTGTATATATTTTAAGTCTACAAAAGATCAAAGTCAAACAAGATCTCTCTCTCTCTCTCTCTCTCTCTCTCTCTCTCTCTCTCTCTCTCTCGAGAGAGAGAGAGAGAGAGAGAGAGAGAGAGAGAGAGAGAGGAGAGAGACAAAGAGAGAGAGAGAGAGAGAGAGAGAGAGAGAGAGAGGAGAGAGAGCGAGAGAGAGAAGAAGAGAGAGAGAGAGGAGAGGGGAGGGGGGGGGGGACGCAAGCATTACTTCTATCTATACTGCCACGTCCCATCCGTTACATGTAGGAACCACGAACGTGACTGGAATGAGAGGAAAAAATAATTTACTCAGACACGTCGCAATCATGCTATAAATGTGACATAGGACGACAGAGGAAAAAAATGAATAATTTTTTGATAACGATAATGATGATGATGATAATAACGACGAAGATATATGAATTCGTGATAATGATACTAATGACCAAAAATAGTGACAAAAAATAAGCAATTATAATAAAATCTTGCAGTCTTCCGTCTTCCACTTCCGTCACTGCCACCCTCGTCTCATAATATGTCATAAGTTTTCATCCACTTTCCCTCAGACATTCCTGGCCTAGAAAGATGAAAGGAATATTGAGAGAGCGAGAGAGAGAGAGAGAGAGAGAGAGAGAAGAAGAAGAGAGAGAAGAGAGAGAGGAGAGAGAGAGAGAGAGAGAGAGAGGAGAAGAGAGAGAAGAAGAAGAGAAGAGAGAAAAAAGAGAGAGAGAGGAGAGAGAGAGAAGAGAGAGGAGAGAGAGAGAGAGAGAGAGAGAAAAGAGAGAGAGAGAGAGGAGAGAGAGAGGAGGAGAGAGAGAGAGAGAGAGAGAGAGAGAGGAGAGAGAGAGAAAAGAGAGAGAGAGAGAGGGGAGAGAAGGAGAGAGAGAGAAGAAGAGAGAGAGGAGGGGAAGAGAAAAGAGAGAGAGGAGAGAGAGAGAGAGACGAGAGAGAGAGAGGACGCAGAGGACAAGAAGATGAGAGAGATGAGAAGAGAGGGAGAAAGAGAAGATAGAAGACGAGAGAGAGAGAGAGTAGAGAGACGAGAGAGAAGAGAGAGTAAGGGAAACGAAAGCGAGACAGATGAGCCAGAGAACCCCCTAGAGAGAGAGAGAGAGGAGAGAGAGAGAGAGAGGAGAGAAGAGAAGAGAGAAGAGAGAGAGAGAGCAGAGGGAGGATGAGAGAGAGAGGAGAGAGAGAGAGGATGAGGACAGTAGGCTAGAAGAGTAGAGAAGAGGACAGAGAGAGAGGAGAGAGGAGAGAGAGAGAGAGACGGAGAGAGAAGAGACGAGAGGAGAGAGAGAGAGAGAGAGAGAGAGAAGAGAGGAGAAGAGAGAGAAAGAGAGAGAAGAGAGAGAGACGTAGAGAGAGAGAGGAGAGAGATGACGAGAGAGAGAGAGAGAGAGAACGGAGGAGAGACCGGACGACGAGGAGGAGAGAGGAGAAAGAGACGAGAGAGAGTAGACCGAGAGAGAGAGAGAGAGAGAGAGAGGAGAGAGAGCTGAAGAGAGAGGAGAGGAGAGAGAGAGAGAGAGAGAGAGAGGGAGGAGAGAGAGAGGAGAGAGAGGAGAGAGAGGACGAGAGAGAGAGGAGAGAGAGAGAGAGAGAGGAGAGAGCGAGAGAGAATCTTTAGTTACGTGAATGTTAACTTGCATTACATCAACACTAGACATAAACAAAAAATAGAGAACAAGAAAAAACTGACAGACAGACAGCGAACTATGTCGAATTCTTCATCATATGCGCAACCAGTTTTACTCTAGCTTACGTATGCATTACACGAACCGGACCTAACTTTAGCAACAACGCTTTCCCAGTTTCTTTTCCAATTTACATGTAAAGAAAACGTAATGACTTAAAGAGGAAGGACTTATATAATCTCTCGCTCAAGGCAATAATGACACGAGACAAAGAGCAAGCAACGGAACAGAAGGATTAATGACCACAGGAGTGTATATAGGGAAGGCGGTAGCGGAGTGGTTAGCGTCTCCGACTGGCGTTCTCGGTGACCCGAGTTCGATCCCCGAAGAAAACCAAAACCTTTCTGCACCGTCGAGTGGCCTAAGAACACCCACATGCCCTGCCCATCAACTCTACCTTCGATTGCGAGTGCATCGGAGGACACAGGGCGGCGGCATGAGCCTCCAATCACAGGCGTCACTATAAGAACCAGCCTGCGCCACCACGGGCGAGGACCAACCATCACAGCCCTCAGGTGAACCTCCAGAGCCTACCATCCAAGCCCTGGGTCACCACTGCCTACAGGCGCTATAGGCACAAATTTAAAAAAAAAAAAATATATATATATATATATATATATTTAAGTGAAGCTTTTCTACGATAAAAAACTTCTTTTCAAAATTAAGAGCGATAGACTTCCAATGATCCGTATTTCCTTTTCACGACCTTCTGCACCTCAAGGACTCTACGCCTACACTACCTCTACCTACTCTACCTACACCTCCTCCCCCCCTTCATCGCCCCCCATCACCCCAGGACCACACTGCACCTCCCCCTCCTTTACAGACACTCCCCCCATCTGCCCCCTCCCCTCGCTAAGATGATCAAAGATGAACCTCAATTCCCCTAATTAGTAATGAAAGTGTGTGTGTCTGTGTCTGTGTGGTGTGTGTGTGTCCATTAAATAAATACATATTCGCAGTAGAAACTAGCTCAGCAGTGGGATGGTCATACTTTTTGGAATACCTTTGAACGAGGAGGCCTTGCATGAAGAGAAAGTCACGATCGGGGTACGAAGGCAGAAAAGTTACGTAGTCTCGTTGACACACTTCACGGTTAACGTAAATCTTATTCGACCGAGAAAATGTTAAAGGAAAAATAAGGTGATTGAATAAAAGAAAGAATGAAAGTAAGATAGAAAAGGCCGGAGAACATAATGGATAGACAAGACAGACATGAAGAGACAGAGCGTAATTCACAGGCACAAGAGAAATTGACATCTTGAAAAAATCTGAATACAAAAATTGACAGATACATATTTCCTCTTTTACGTTAAATGAAATGATAAGCACAAGAAAAATTGACAAAATGTAAAAAACAACAGAAAAAAAGACAAAGATAAAGACAAAAAAAGGAAGATACATATTTATTTCGGTCCTTTACGTTAAATTATATATAAATATTCTGACTGTGTTCTTTATACGACTCATTATACAACGCCAGTCATAACCCTTTGGTGCCCTATACAAAAGACTATGATAGAAACTTTTCCACCAAACGCTAACAAGACATGAAAAAGTTAGAAAAAGTTATCATCCTCATTGCTATCAGTGGCTCCATTATAAGCTTTAAGTCACTGCCTTTGAAGTGCAAAGGGATAAAAGAAAGACAAGAAAGACACATATGAATACTGAAAAGGTTGAGTCATGTTTCGGTGTGGTCCCTGAGGTGATTTCTGCTGTGCTGAGTGAGATGAAGAGACGTGCTGCAAGGAAAGGCCTGAAGCACTCCACCCTCCGGCTCCCAAGACGTGTGTGTGTGTGTTTTGGGTGGGGGTTGTGTGTGTGGGTGTGTGTGGTGTGTTTGTGTGTGGGGGTTGGGTGTGTGTTGTGTGTGGGGGTTGTTTTTGGGTGAAAGTAGTGAGTGAGTGAGGAGTGAGTGAGTGAGGATGAGTGAGGAGTGAGTGAGTGATGAGTGATGAGGATGAGGAGTGAGGATGAGAGAGAGAAGGAGAGGAGAGGGGAGGGGGGAAAGAGAGAGAGAGGAGCGAGAGAGGAGGAGAGAAAGAGGGGGAAGAAAAGGGAAGGAGAAGAGAGAGAAGGGAGAGAAGAAAGGAGAGAGAGGAGAGAGAGAGAGAGAGAGAGAGAGGAGAGAGAGAGAAAGGAGACTGAATGAAGGAATGAAAGGATGAGAGAAAAGGAGACTAAGTGTAAAAAATAATTAAAGGAAGAGAGAAAAGAATACTGAATGAAAGAAGAATGATAAGGCAGTAGAACATAAGGAAAGACAAGACAGACAGAAAGAGACAAACTGATAGATTAAGAGATAGATAGATATGACACACTGACAAAAGACAAAAGACAAAGAATGACACACAAACAAAGGATAGATAAATGATACCAAATCAGACAGTGTATGAGACAGAAAAGGATGCGGCCGTGATAATAAGAAAATGATAAATGACCGGAAAAAACAACCATAAAACAAAAG
>JACEEZ010011211.1:297493-304993 GCA_016584305.1 Chionoecetes opilio
CTATACCTTTCCTACTATACCCCTAGTACCCTTCATTCCCTCCTTCTGAACGCACGGGATTGGCTGAGGTGTTGGGTGTTGGGTTAAAATGCATTACTCCAAGTTCCGCCCTAAAGCCCCAACACCCAACACCACAGCCAATCCCGTGCATTCAGAAGGTGGGAGTGAAGAAGGCCCCATTTTCGCCAACTTAATGTGCGGCGACTCTAGGTCACCTTCTAATCAAGTACTTCTGAGGTTCTTTGAAGGTTCTTTCTGTGTGTTTCATATTCTCGTAAACATCTTAATATGACAAGCAATTCATCACACCACTAATCAATGTTGTATTTTAGTGTAGGATTCTAAAACAAGATTACTTTAAAAGCATCTCTTAAAGAAAATGTTGTACTTGCATCCCGTGTGGAAGTAACAGCAAGACTATTACCCGTTTTCTACGCGTTGGGTGAAGAAAAATCAATATAAAGATGGAATTTGCACCCGACGGCTTTTTGATTGGAGCAGCCGGGCTATCACTCACCTACCCGTTGTGGTGGATGAAGGAAAACAGAACACAGGTGAAATTAGAACGCAGTAGTTAATTACGATGTACATATGTATATATGTGATTCCTACCTAAGGTGTACATTATCGCTTTACCTTTACACGACCAGCCATAAAACAGTCTGAAATCAAACTAAACTCATATAAATCGTAGGCAAATATAATAAAGACTAATTAAAGATCAAATCCATATTATGCAGAAACCTTCCAGGAAGTAAACTTGACATGCGGTATTTCTCTCAAGGCCTCAGAATATCGCTAAATATAGGCAGCGGGTCTGTTCATTTTTTCTTCCCTATTATGTACTCTTCCGCTTTCCTCCTCATCTTCCATAAATAAATCTTCTTCCTTCACAACACTTCCTCTTCCTAGGTCATTACTTATGTATTTATGTATTCAAGGCTATTTCTAATTATACCCCGTCCTCTTCCTCCAGTCTTTTACCATCCTGCCACCTCTACCTCTTCGTCCTGAGATCCCTTCAGTAGCAGACCCTCTTGGATGTCATCGAAAGTTCCTAATAACGAGAAGAGATCGAGGTTGAATATCTAAGCCTTTCCTTTATCCCGAGACACAAGTGACTGTCGTGTGTCCTCGCCCCATCTCCTCCTCTCCGTCCTCGTCTCAAGAAAATGAGACTTATTTATCTAACTGGTTCAATATATTAATTTTGACAGTGCTAGGGCGAAGGACACTCCAGCCAACAGCGCAGACAGTAACACATCTTTAAAAATTCAATTAATATCTGAGACATGTAAAGAAAAAAATCCAATTATTAACTCTGAAGGATTTGATTCTGAAGGGTTTGTCTGCTTCTGAGAATCTTGTCTCATCTCCTTGTGCGATGAAATGGATTAAAAAATAAAACGTCTCCGCTTTCTTAACGCCCTGACGCCTTTCCCACTTAAGACCAGGGGATGATACTACACTGAGAACCAATAAGAATTCATCAGCAGCAGTAGTAGTAGTAGTTGTAGTAGTAGTAGTAGTAGTAGTAGTAGTAGTATAAGTAGTCCTCCTCCTCCTCCTCCTCGAGCTCTCCCACCTCCCTCTCTTCACTCCCCCCTCCTGGATAAGAGCTCTTCCCCTCCCCCCCCATTCCCTCCCTGTGTCACGCGCCTCCCCTCCCTCCACTCCAATCCTCTCCTAAGCCTCCACTCAGCCCACTCCCCGCCCAAGGCCTAAGCAGCCTCAACATTTGCAGGAGTACGACGATGCGAACCATTTGCTTAGTACTTGTGAACTTCAGAAGGACCAGGAAGAAAATTAAGAAATGATCAGTGGGACAATAAAAGACTGAGACAAATATATTGTAGTGTGTTTTATATTTGCTCACTGTGTGTTTGTGTGCTGTGTGTGTGTGTGTGTGTGTGTGTGTGTGTGTATGTGGTGTGTTGTGTGTGTGTGTGTGGTGTGTGTGTGTGTTGTGTGGTGTGTGTGTGTGTGTGTGTGTGTGTGTGTGTGTGTGTGTGTGTGTGTGTGTGTGTGTGTGTGTGTGTGTGTGTGTGTGTGTGTGTGTGTGTGTGTGTGTGTGTCCAGCACTACAGCTCAAAACGGATTAAACGGGATGAAGCGACCAAGGTTACACAGCCTTCAAACTATTCCCCTCTGTGTGTGTGGTGTGTGTGTGTGTGTGTGTGTGTGTGTGTGGGGTGGGTGGGTGGGTGGGTGGGTGGGTGGTGGTGGGTGGGTGGGTGGGTGGGTGGTGGGTGGGTGTGTGTGTGTGTGTTGGGTGTGTGTGTGTGTGTGTGTGTGTGTGCGCGTGCGTGCGTGCGTGCGTGTGTCGAGGTAGCACTGCTGCGCCAGGCGGATTAGCTGACATGCATGAAACGGAGCGGCGGGTTTGTCCACACTCAAAAAGTATTTCATCTAGTCGGTAAAAAGTTCAGCTTAACCTGACATTGCAGGCAGGCACACGTACACACACACACACACACACACACACACAAGTAGAATGAAAATATGCAAACAATAAAATCAGGAATATATAAAAAAAATACACGAAGAGAAAGATAAGAATACAGCTTAGTGCTACAACAGACAGACAGACTGACTGATCGAACTGTAGAACACAACACGCGCACAAGAAACAATACACGCAGAATGATAAATAGCATACGAAGACAATACAAAATGTTCACTAAAGCTGTATAAAACGCACACGAGATCAATAACTAACATTATTATCCTACACTTTGTCGTCATTTGTGAAGATATATAAAAAATACTTATGACTTTATCACGCTCATAGATTCCTTGCTTTAGATTATTTCAAAGTTAACAATATCAAATCATAAAAGCAAAATCCTCATCTGACACTACAAATCTGACATGAGCCAATGATCGCATGGACAAAAGGTGCTATATGTCCACAAAATATATTTAACGCAAACTTATGTTTTCTCATAATTCAAGGCTTAAAAAATATATAATAAAATAAATCCGCACACGTATCCAATACATGAACTGAAAGGTGCAGTAACAAGTCAGTGGAATAAAAATGGATATTAATTTTAATCACACTTTTTTCTAACCTAATTTGCTACCTGTTACAAATCTACCAAACCAAGTCAGCTAAACAACAGATTATTATAGAAGCCAAATTTACAAACACGTGATTTCCGAAGGTTCAGATGGAGTAAAGACAGTTAGGAATTATAACATAAACATACGTCCAGGTTTGCGGGATTTTTGTTGCTTTTTTCTCTCTCTTGGCCAGTCCTCTATGATGTGAAAAAAGTGTGAGGTGGGTTATGAAGACGGAACAAAAGTGTGTAATGGTAACCGTATCTTTAAAAATAGTTAATAATAGAGTAAGTCCTTCGTCAATAGTAACAAATATATGCATATCAATAACCATAATTACTACACATAAATAAATGATCACGTTTTTGTGGTGTTTCTTATCCTTGGTTCTGCTCTCTCTCTCTCTCTCTCTCTCTCTCTCTCTCTCTCTCTCTCTCTCTCTCTCTCTCTCTCTCTCTCTCTCTCTCTCTCTCTCTCTCTCTCTCTCTCTCTCTCTCTCTCTCTCTCTCTCTCTCTCTCTACGAAGCTAAAAACAACAGGTTCCTTTGGCCAATGTTTTCTTTCCTTAATTCCTCGGCCTCTTCCATCATTCATCGCATTCTTACCGAGGACAGAAACCAATTACACGAACCCCAGCCCTTGAATATTTTTTTTCTATTTTTGTCGCGGTGGCTTCTCGCCTTTCCCTTTAAATCAGCTTCACATGAAAAAGACTAAAATAAGAACATAAAAGACAAACACAACGATCACATTATCACCTGAAGCGCTAAAAAAGAAAACTGCTAAAAATATGGTGACTGATTTGCTCTGTCTGCATAACACATTGGTTAGTAAAAATGACTGGTTACCTTATTGATTGGTTAATTGGCTTAATTCCGTGACTGGTTGACTATTAAATGGTTAGCTACAGATCGTAAGTGAGAGGCTGCTTAATTAAGCTATATGACTGATGGTGAGGAATTATATTTGGTGGTTTGCCTCTCAATAAATGGGAAGGGGAATGAATGCCCTGGATGGCTGAATGGATGGAAACTGATGGCTGGGCTGGGCAGTTTGGTTCGCTAAGTGAATGTATCGGGGGAGGGAGGGGGGAGAGGGGGCAGAAGGGGGGATTCTCTCTTTCTCTCCTCTCCTCTTCTCTTCTCCCTCCTTTCTCCTCTCCTCTTCTTTGCACGGGGGGGATTCTCTCTTTCTCTCCTCTTCTCTTCTCTTCTCCCTCCTCTCTACTCCTCTCCTTTCTCCTCTCCTCTTCTCTGCAAGGGGGCGGACATGCTCTCTTTCTCTCTTCCTCTCTTCTCTTCTCCCTACTCTCCTCTCCTCTTCTCCTTTCTCCTCTCCTTTCCTCTCTCCTCTCCTCTTCACCACGTGGCTTCCTCTTTCATATTCAGAGGGAACTTTCGTGAAAAATTTTGGTGATGATAATCTAATTTAAAATTCTTGACGCTTCTCCGGAAATTCTTGAGGCTGGTGATTTGTTCGCATCGACTTTTTTTTATCTAGTTAGGAGCTTATTTCCTCCTCCTACGTACTTTTTACCTTTACTTGTGTTTGTCCCACTTGTCTCACACCTCGACATGCGTTCGTCAGCAGCAATCAAGAGGTGGTTTTATTGGGTTTCCAGTAATAGCGTCTCGGAGCTGAGGTGGAGGTGAACGTCCTGATTTTTATATTGTGTGCGTCTGAAGTGCGTGGGGGAAATGGTAACAACGTGGAGGTGATGGAAGGTGAAGGAAGGGAGGAAAGGAAAAAATATAGAACAAATAAAATGGTAAGAACATGGAAGTGATGAAAAGTGAAGGAAGATAAGATGGTAGAGAATGAAAAAGAAGTGAAATGATAAAAGGTAAAAAGTAATAGATGAAATGATGAAATATTATATATACAGAAGGAATACAAATAACAAACTATATACGGGAAAAGTGAAGAACATAGAAGGAAGAAAGGAATGAAGGAAAAATATATAATAGGAATGAAATCAAATGATAGGAAATAAAAAGGGAAAGAGGAAGGATGTATCCAATGAAAAAATGGCAAAAAAGAATAGAAATAATGCAATGAAAAAAATAGCACATTGAAAGATGACAAAAATTAAGATCAACTGAAATAAAAGAAAAACCGAATAAAAAAATCAAAACAAGGGATATAATGATGAAAAAATTAAACAGGCATTTCCGTGTAGCACCTTCTTCACCCAAAACAAGGCACATCTCCAACACCATATGACGTTATGCAGCGAGGTCGTTTTTCATCTTTCACGTTACCTTTCCAGCTCCTCTATTACGTGCCCCCCCCCCCGCCTTCTTATCACCCCGCCTTAAATATACGTCATGATAGGTCTTTAAGCAGCTTTATTCGGCCCGGTCAGAAAGGTAGGTCATGGCTGAAGGGAAATACTTAGCGGGGTTCCCAAAGGCGTGAGTTCGTTGCCTAAACCTCGATAGTGTAGCCAAAAAATTATATAGAAGAGGCGATAAACAAAGAATTCACTTACAGGAGACATGAACTGCGGGCTCGTGCGTTTCGTTAAGTTTATATTTTAGGGTGCAGTAGGGAGGGTAATTTAGTGCACATTAGCGATTGATTTTATAATGGTCTGTCTTCACTATAATCTGCCGTCCATCGATACTGCACTGCGAAGAGATTATTCACTTTATTCACTCACTCAATCGATTAATGGATCATCGAGTAGGTTATTATTATTATGGCCGCATATACTTTAATTTTGAATTAATCTGTTAACCGTTTCTGTCGCAATATTATTATTATTTTTTTTTAGGTAAAGGTTAGTTGTTGTTTTTTGTTTGTTAGGTAAAGGTTAGGAGGTATAGGTTAGGTATAGGTTAGGTAATAAGTCATTGTGGAGACATTTTTAAAGAAAAGCCTTCAGGTGTTATAGGCTCAAACGCAAAAAATAGATAAATAAATAAAAATAAAAATAATAATAATACAAAATAATAATAATAATAAACTTTGGGTGCATAGTTAGCAAAAAAAAGGTTTATAGAGGTCGGTGAGGTGTAGAGACAGGCGAAGGCACGCACAGGCAAAAGGAACATATAATTAAGTGAATGAGACACAATCTTTTCACGTCACAGTGGCTGGCTTAGAGAAAAAACGTAATAGTTAAAAAGCACACAGTGATTACATTACATTAGTCATGTGTGGCTTTCACTCTGGTTCATGACGTCACGCAAAGCAGCAGAAGCATTAAAAAAGTACGTAAAGAGATTATTTTCGTATATTTTTCATCTCTCACTCACTCTCTCTCTCTCTCTCTCTCTCTCTCTCTCTCTCTCTCTCTCTCTCTCTCTCTCTCTCTCTGTCTGGGTCTGTCTGTCTGTCTGTCTGTATCTCTCCCTCTCTCTCCTTCTCTCTCTCTCTCGTCTCTCTCTCTCTCTCTCTCTCTCTCTCTCTCTCTCTCTCTCTCTCTCTCTCTCTCTCTCTCTCTCTCTCTCTCTCTCTCTCTCTCTCTCTCTCTCTCTCTCTCTCTCAGTATAAACAAACATGCAGTAAATTCACGAGTAAATTTAATTAGAGATGAAATGAGGAACGAATAATCCCTGTGATCATATTGACTGTATCGAGTTTTAATTCCAATCCATGATACAGTCTGTAATATCAATCGCCTGGCAAAACTTCAAACTTATACATGCATATGATCAAACAACAATCATATCACATCTAATATTCCCAATAAAACTACTAATAATACTCTAATAATAATAATAATAATAATAATAAAACTACTACTAATACTACTCCTAATAATAATAAGAAGAATAACAAAAATAGTAATAATAATTAAGACAACAACCACGTTTTCCTCTCCTTATAAAGCCAGAAAACAGAATCACTACCTAATACACTAAATATAAAATAATAATAATAAAAATAAGAACTACAATGACAATAACAATAAACAACAAACCACGTCTTCCTCACAAGGCCACAAAACAGCATCACTAATACGGCAAACATCGTCGTTCCTAATGTCTTGGCGCACCGGGAAAACATATATAATCCGAGGCAGGACAAGAGTGGCGGGCACCTTCGTAAGTCCTTTAGGTAAGTCCTCCTGAGCCCCGCCTCGGCCGCCTCGTGTATTCCCGGCACGTCCTGCTTGCGATTTACTCTACTTGCCTGCATACTTTACCCAATGGACGATGTTAACTATATACGACCTTAGGTATTCAGGGTAGAGGGTTGATTTTCCTGTTACATCTAAGAGAGAGGGGGAAGGAGAGAGAGAGAGAGAGAGAGAGAGAGAGAGAGAGAGAGAGAGAGAGAGAGAGAGAGAGAGAGAGAGAGAGAGAGAGAGAGAGAGAGAGAGAGAGATACAATGCGAGAGACTGCATTGTTTGTTCTACTGTGTTTCGTGCTAGTTTCCGTCTTAGCATTTTTACATCACTTGTAAGATTTTGTTTATGATATTTT
>JACEEZ010011211.1:309993-314993 GCA_016584305.1 Chionoecetes opilio
GGGGTGGGGGTGGGGGTGGTGGGGGTGGTGGTGGTGGTGGTGGTGGGGGTGGTGGTGGTGGTGGGGTTTTGGTGGGGGTTTGGTGGGGTGGTGGTGTTTGGAGATTAAAAAAGAGGAAATGACAGCTAAATTTAAACAGGGGGTGAGGGTTGGGAATGAGGGATTAGGGAGGGAGGTAAATAAATCCCAAAAGGAGGGGTATTTAGTATTAGAAAGGGTATAGTAGAAAGTAGTAGTTAGTATTTAGTAGTAGTAGTATAGTAGTGAAAGTAGTAGTAGCAGTAGTAGTATATTAGTAGTAGTATTGGCAGTAGAAAGTAGTGTAGTAGGAGTAGTAAAAATTGTAGTGTAGTTGAGAAAAAGTGGTAGTAGAAGAAAGAAAGTATTAGTAGTAGAAAGTGGGAGTAGTAGTGTAGTGGTATAAAAGTAGAAGTAAAGTAGTATAGTATAGTATTTAAGGTATTTATAGTAGTAGTAGTTAGAAAGTAGTAGTATTTGGGGTAGAAATAGTAGAAATTTAGTAGTAATAGCAGTGAAGTAGTATAAAAGTAGTAGAATAGTGGCATAAAGGAAGATTTTAAAGGTTTTGTCACACAAGCTCCCCCAACACCCAGCAGCGTTTTATTGCCACTTGGGGAGAAAAGGCCCTGGGTTGTTTTGGGTGGGGGTTTGGGGGTGTGGGGGGTAAAGGGGGTTTTGGGGTTGAAGTGCAAAGCAAACCCTATCCTGCCCCCGTGTTCCAACTTCTGCCTGGTTGCGGTGGGTGAAGGGTCGTCAGTATCCCAAACAATGCATCACCTGGATTCCATTACAACCCCGCGTCTGTGTGGGTTTGAGATCAGGTGTGGTGTGGGGGTGTGTGTGGTTTGTGGGGTGTGTGTGGTGTGTGTTGGGGTGTTTTTGCGTGTGGGGCGTGTGGGGTTTTGGTGTTTTGTGTGTGTGTGGGGTTTGTGTGTGTGTGCCCGAAAAGGGGAAGAGAGAGAAGAGAGGGGAGAGAGGAGAGAGGGGAGAGAGAGAGAGAGGGGAAAAGAAGAGAGAGAGGGGAGAGAGAGAGAGAGAGAGAGAGTCTGTGTGTGCTTGTGAAGGAATAATGCGCAGTAGAGAAAAATCCCGGACAAAAGGTGGAGGCATGAGACTGAAAAACTTTTAGCCGGAACTTAGCGGAGAGTGGCACGCGGCCGTGATTTAAGAGTAAGATTAGGAGGAAATCTTTATTTAGCGGTGAATTTTAAATTATTTCACACCCCACACACACACACACACACACACAACACACACACCATCAAAAGGGACAACGGGGCCCATGCCCCAAAGGCCAAAAAAAGGCCCCTTTTAAAAACTTAATCCCAATGATACCCCCATTTTTGGGGTGTTGAAAAATATTTTGTCAATATATAAAATGTGTATGAATAATGAATAATAAATAAAAACAAATAATAAATTTATTAATAAAAAATTTAAATGAATAATAAATTTAAATTTTGTAAAATACAAAAATCAAAAAAATAGACGGTGTGTTCTACGGTTTATGCCCTTTCAAACCCATTTAAAAACCCTTTGGATTTCCACGGAAATCGGTCTGTTGCACAGGGGGCCTAAAATTGCCCTGAAGTCGGGGCCGCTCGGTTTAAATATACAGTATTATATTAAAATATATATATAAAAAATTATATATTATATATATTTTAAAATATATATATATATATAATATATATATATAATATAAAATTATATAAAATAATACCACAAAATGGACTGGTTTATCAGTATATATAATCTGTAATCTTCGTAATTTTTGTTCTATAATTATCAAATAAAAAACAGAAAACACGCAAAAAAACCCTTTAAAACGAGACGAAGAAATAGGCATAACTTAATTTTCCCTTTCAACCCCTTCGCCTTTTAAAACTTTGAGTGCCCAACTTTTAATCAGACTGAAATAAATAAAAGCGAAATTTTTTATTGTTTTTTCCTTAGATTTATTTTCTTTCTGATAATAAATTCCCCCATGCAAAAATTAGCTTTTAACTAAATAAAAAAAATCTCAATCGGGTATTTTTTCCCCCTTTTGGGATGGGGTTTTATTTTTTTATTTAACGCAAATTTATATAGGGTTTCAATTAAATTTATCAAAAACGAAATATAAAAAAGTAAATAAAAAAACTCATCAATGGGGAAAAATTTACCCGTTTGATGTTTTTTATTATTTTTTTTAACCCAAAATTTTAAAATGCAGGGTTCTAATTAAATTTCAGATAACGAGATATTCAATAAATTTAAAAAAATTTGCGTTTCTATTGATCCCCTTCATGAAAAAAGTTGATTTCGCAAATTTTTAAAGGCGAAGATTTTAGTGAATTTTAAAGTTCATGCATTTTTTCTTCATAGTCCCCGTAAGGGCATTTTTTTTAGTGTTTTTTTAAGGGTTTTTTTTTTGTAATATTATAAAACAAATTTACAAAGATTACGTATATCATCTATACTGATAAACCATCCTTTTGAAGTCCCCCTAGACCCTATATCTTTTTGTCGGGCGCCCCGCAAAGGGCCCCTATGCAGCTTGTAATTTTTAAAAATTTTTTCTTTAAATTTTCCCGGTATACGTGGTCCCAGGGGCTCTTGTATACAAAATCGTTTAGTATCCCGTACTAGTCTTGTCTTTTCTCTAAAAAAAGTGATAGAAAGAAAAAATATCTTCCTCCTCTTCCCCGTTCCTCTATTCCAATCCGTTGTATACATAAATCGTTCATGTATACTAGCTTTGTCTCTCCCTAGACGTAATAAAGTGCCAGAAATAAAAAATATTTTCCTCCTCGTTCCTCTCTTCGTCCTATGCCTCCCTCTTCCTCTAACTCCTCCCTCTTCCTCTACCTCCTCCTCCCTCTTCCTCTACCTCCTCCTCCCTCTTCCTCTACCTCCTCCTCCCTCTTCCTCTGCCTCCCTCTTCCTCCTCCTTCCTCTTCCTCCCTCCCCCCCCCTCTTCCCCTTAGTTCAGGTTTAAAATTCAAAGCAGGGGCCTAGATTTTATTTGTCCTTTTCACTTTCACCCCGCCTCCCTTTCTCCACTTTGAGGGGAAATTTTCACACTGTGATCGTTTCCGGTGTGAAACCCCAAAAAACCCTAAACTGACGTGAGGGGAAAAAACAGCAATTAAATGAGGTATGAAGGTAATGGACAGGGAATAAATATGTTACATTAAAAAACATATTATTTACTGACATGAGAGGAAAATATATTATACATAATTATAGAAAATTGTAGACTGACATGAGTGGAAAGATGGGAGTAATTAGACAGAGAATGCAGGTAATAGATAAGGAATAAAGGTATACAGACACCCTAAAAACAAAATAAAACGGTGTGGAGGTGGAAACTGACCAAAAACGTTGAATTTTTTTTTTAAGGGTGAAACTTTCAGGTGAGTCCCGGGATTTGTTTTACGAAAATTTGCGAAAAATAGTATAAACGGGGCGTAAAAGGGGTAAAAACGGGGATCTGGGAGTTTTAAAAAGGCTTACGTAATGGGGCTCCACCTGCCATTCCCTTACCTGAGCCAGTCACTAATGAGAAAAGGGAGGAGTGGGAAGGAGACTAAAGGAGGAAATGGAAAACGGAGAACGGGAAGAGGAGAACGGAGAAGGAACGATGACAAGACGAAGGAAAACGTTGGAGAAGGAAGCTAAAAAAATAGAAACCCTCCCCTCATCCCCCCTCCCAATCCCCCTTCCCGACCATCCCCTTCTAGCTATCCCTTGTAAGTGAGCGTGCGGGTCATCCATTTCCCCTCACATTTGCAAGCCTTACGAGGGGAGGAGAACCGCCCTTGCCAGACACACCGGTGAGGGGAAAGGCTACCTGGCGACCTGATATCGTACCTGAGGGATGGAGGGGAATTGAGGGGAAGCATGGAGATATAAAGGGGAAAGAAGAGAAATAGGAGAAATAAAGGAGAATAGGAAATGAAACCAGATAATGGAAGAATGAAGATATAGATAGAGACAAAAAATAGGGAAAAATATACAAAAATAGGGAGAAAATATACAAAAAAGGGAGAAAATATACAAAAATAGGGAGCAATACAAAAAGGGAGAAATAGACAAAATAGGGAAATAAACAAAAATAGACAAAAATAGGGAGAAATATACAAAAATAGGGAGAAATAAACAAAAATAGGGAGAAATATAACAAAATTGGAGAAACATCAAAAAAAGGGGGGAAAAAAAAAGACAAAATAGGGGGAAAAAGAAAAAAAATTGGGAAATAAACAAAAATAGACAAAAATAGGGAGAAATATACAAAAATAGGGAGAACTAGACAAAAATAGGGAGAAATATACAATAGGGAGAACTAGACAAAAATAGGGAGAAATATATAAAAAATAGGGAAAATAGACGAAAAAGAGTGAGACTGTGAACAGGGATTGATAAAAGGGAAAAGCGGAAAAAAGGAGGAGATTAAAAGTATGGGGAAAAAAATAGGGAGTAGTTGACGAAACAAAGGGAGGGCAAAGGAGAGAGTAATACAAGATATAGAAGGAAGAAAATAAAAGGCATGGAGATAGGGAAGGGAAAAAAAGGGGGAAAAGTGGACAATAAAGAGGCCGAGGACAAGAAATGATAGGAAGGGACTGACGGAGAAAGGAATTTTGTGGAAAAGAAAGAAAAAGGGTAGGGGGGGGATAAAAAAAGAGAAAAAAAGGAAAAAAGGAGGCAGAAAAAAAAGGATGGAAAGAAAATTGAAGAAAGAAAAATGAAACAAAAGAAGTAAATTAAGTGATACGACGGGACAGAAGGAGAAAGGAAAATATGGAATAAAGGAGAAGAGGGATATGGAGGGATAGCAAGAAGAAAGAGAAGGAGAAGAAGGGTGAAAAAAGAGAAGATGGAAAGGAAGAGATGTAACGAAAGAAGGAATTAAGGGAGAAATATGAATGAAATGATGAAATGTTGATAATAAGACAAGAAATAGGTTGCGTAGAAAAGGTACACAAAATAATAAA
>JACEEZ010011211.1:319993-334993 GCA_016584305.1 Chionoecetes opilio
AAACTTTCCTGCTGTCAACAGGGCCGAGACACAATAACAGCCTCAGTGAAGGAATATTCGCCCACATAGGGATGTGTTGAGTGAGCTGAGTGATGCACAGCTGATAAGGAAATACCGAGTAGACCGTGTGAGGGCATATTGTTTCTCACCAATTTTGTACAAACAGCTTTTAGATCGAAAACATCGCCATCTGGCAACTCTGTCCCGTGTTTACACAGATACTGTTTAACGGTACATCTATATGCCTTATTTTCGGGAATGAATTACTACATTACTCTCTGTGTCACTGCCCTAAACATGTTATAAACATAAGGGAAGAAGTATCAATCCATAAAACGTGGTCAAAGGATGAATTTACTGATTATATAACTATTTTAAAGAAACAATGACGCTATATTTAGCAGGCGACTATGATAGATGGTTGTGCTAGATTCCAAACTTATGATATATGGCGTATGATAAAAATAATGATATTCAAGAGCTATGATACATTTCTGTCATAGCTATGATATACGTTTTGGTAATACCGAGCCAGCCCCTCACAACGCCACGACTGCTGTTCACATGACACTACTTAATCATTGTTTTGTTTACCTCACAACCATTATGTGAGTTACTAGTCACTCCAGAGGGTTCCAGAAATAGGAAGGAAGCATATAGTTTAGTGCGAGGGAGGAATAGAAGTTTCGGGTGACGTGTTCAAATATATCTTCCTTACATTACTTGGTAGGCGCTCCATAGCTCAGTGGTAAAGGTGTTGCTGTTTCTATGCAAAACACTTGGGTTCGAATCCCCCACACTCCAATAACAGTTATCTTTTACCGACCTCGGACCCCGCCACCATGGGGTCCGAGGATCTGCCTCTCTCTATTTTTGTTGAACCCTTAATTTGTAACAAGAATATTAATAATTTCACCTATTTGTAAATCGTCAGTTAATAGTGTTTCTTTTATATATCAAAATTCACACATAAATCAGTCATGAAAACACAAGCTACGGAAAAAAAAGTACACACAAAAAAGAAAGTCTCATAAAAAATTGGTAGAGTAAAACAAATTGAACATAACCTAATTCACCGTAAATAGTGACACTTTCAGCAACAATAAGTCCATTCCACATACAAAATATAGCTCATAAAGTACCGTATAACACTATAGTCTCCCAATGCTGTACTAGGTGCCGTAGTTCAGACCTAAGTAGTAATGTTATAGTCTCCTAGTCTCCCCAATGCTCTATAGGTGCCGTAGTTCAGACCTAAGCAGTAATGTTATAGTCTCCTAGTCTCCCCAATGCTCTCTAGGTGCCGTAGTTCAGACCTAAGCAGTAATGTTATAGTCTCCTAGTCTCCCCAATGCTCTCTAGGTGCCGTAGTTCAGACCTAAGCAGTAATGTTATAGTCTCCTAGTCTCCCTAATGCTCTATAGGTGCCGTAGTTCAGACCTAAGCAGTAATGTTATGGTCTCCTAGTCTCCCCAATGCTCTATAGGTGCCGTAGTTCAGACCTAAGCAGTAATGTTATGGTCTCCTATCTCCCCAAGCTCTTAGGTGCGTAGTTCAGACCTAGCAGTATGTATGGTCTCCCGTCTCCCAATGCTCTATAGGTGCCGTAGTTCAGACCTAAGCAGTAATGTTATAGTCTCCTAGTCTCCCAATGCTCTATAGGTGCCGTAGTTCAGACCTAAGCAGTAATGTTATAGTCTCCTAGTCTCCCAATGCTCTATAGGTGCCGTAGTTCAGACCTAAGCAGTAATGTTATAGTCTCCTAGTCTCCCAATGCTCTATAGGTGCCGTAGTTCAGACCTAAGCAGTAATGTTATGGTCTCCTAGTCTCCCTAATGCTCTATAGGTGCCGTAGTTCAGACCTAAGCAGTAATGTTATGGTCTCCTAGTCTCCCAATGCTCTTAGGTGCCGTAGTTCAGACCTAAGCAGTAATGTTATGGTCTCCTAGTCTCCCTAATGCTCTTAGGTGCCGTAGTTCAGACCTAAGCAGTAATGTTATAGGTCTCCTAGTCTCCCAATGCTCTATAGGTGCCGTAGTTCAGACCTAAGCAGTAATGTTATAGTCTCCTAGTCTCCCCAATGCTCTATAGGTGCCGTAGTTCAGACCTAAGCAGTAATGTTATAGTCTCCTAGTCTCCCTAATGCTCTATAGGTGCCGTAGTTCAGACCTAAGCAGTAATGTTATGGTCTCCTAGTCTCCCCAATGCTCTCTAGGTGCCGTAGTTCAGACCTAAGCAGTAATGTTATGGTCTCCTAGTCTCCCCAATGCTCTATAGGTGCCGTAGTTCAGACCTAAGCAGTAATGTTATGGTCTCCTAGTCTCCCCAATGCTCTATAGGTGCCGTAGTTCAGACCTAAGCAGTAATGTTATGGTCTCCTAGTCTCCCCAATGCTCTATAGGTGCCGTAGTTCAGACCTAAGCAGTGATGTTATGGTCTCCTAGTCTCCCCAATGCTCTATAGGTGCCGTAGTTTAGACCTAAGCAGTAATGTTATGGTCTCCTAGTCTCCTCAATGCTCTATAGGTGCCGTAGTTCAGACCTAAGCAGTAATGTTATAGTCTCCTAGTCTCCCCAATGCTCTATAGGTGCCGTAGTTTAGACCTAAGCAGTAATGTTATAGTCTCCTAGTCTCCCCAATGCTCTATAGGTGCCGTAGTTCAGACCTAAGCAGTAATGTTATGGTCTCCTAGTCTCCCCAATGCTCTATAGGTGCCGTAGTTCAGACCTAAGCAGTAATGTTATAGTCTCCTAGTCTCCCCAATGCTCTATAGGTGCCGTAGTTTAGACCTAAGCAGTAATGTTATGGTCTCCTAGTCTCCCCAATGCTCTATAGGTGCCGTAGTTCAGACCTAAGCAGTAATGTTATAGTCTCCTAGTCTCCCCAATGCTCTATAGGTGCCGTAGTTTAGACCTAAGCAGTAATGTTATGGTCTCCTAGTCTCCCCAATGCTCTATAGGTGCCGTAGTTCAGCCGTAAGTAATGTAATATTTAACTTGCCAACCATGTGTCAGGCGGGGGGTTGACTGCGGCCACGTAACACTTGACATAAGGAAGGAGATAATAGCCTACACGCGCTATTGGTAAAGGTAAAGATGGGGGCATACGCAATGCTAAGCGTGGCCTCGGTGTTCATCTCCGTCGCATTAGCCTTTGAGCCTGCGGTGGGTGAAAACCCGTTACCCCGGGACACAGGATAACTACTGATACTTTCCCCAGGTTTCTCCCAGGTACCCATTTATCAACCCCGAAAGAAAGATGAATAGCTGTTTGGGCTGGCTGCCGACTTGCCCTGGCCCGGATTCGAACCAGGGCCCGCAGATTCGTAGCTAGGCGCGCTGGCCAATACACCACGGACGCGACTATAGGCTCCAACGTGTAAAAAAAGAACACGACTCCGGGTACCATTATCACCTCCATTACTAGAGTCAAAACATGTTAACAACTTTATAATGCGTCCACGGCGCAAATGAGCTGTAAATGTGAGTTGCTGTCGTTCGTCCGAGTTTCAGGGCGACATCGAATTATAGTTATATCAATGATATCACTGTGTATGTGCCTTCGAGGGGGTGGGGGGAAGCAATAAGGATTATGTGCCTTCGAGGGGGGGGGGGGGGGGGGGGGGGTAGGCAATAAGGATTAGCTTTGTTATTGGTATATAATCAGGCTGAAAACAAATCTCACGAATCTTGGTTTTAAATGTAGCGGGAATATATATTTTGTATAGGCATATGCGACGATGCGTATCATTCTCAGTCCCTATGAGATGTAGGTTTTAGATTAAGATGGTCATTGTTATATTACTTTGGTCAATATGGCAAAATAAATAAAACGAGCGAGAGAGAGAGAGAGAGAGAGAGAGAGAGAGAGAGAGAGAGAGAGAGAGAGAGAGAGAGAGAGAGAGAGAGAGAGAGAGAGAGAGAGAGAGAGAGAGAGAGAGAGAGAATAATAAATCCTTTAATTATGTTCTTAAGGCTAGTACGTCGGTATTAATCCCAAGGTGTGTATACATAACGAGTACCTGAAGTCACCTAACCCCATAAAAAACAGAGAAATAAATAACGTGACAACAAAAGCACAACAACAAGAACACACACACACACACACACACACACACACACACACACAGAGAGCTCACATAGGCGTCACAGATCAATACATCAACACCAACACCCTCAGGTCATTCGGTGTTTCCCTTGACGTAACTCCCACCGGAACCGTCCATCTTCCCGCCCCGTCACACCTAGGACGCCCAGCGTGAAGGGAAGAGTGGCAGGCGTGAGGACCAGGAGGGAGGAAGGGTGGGTATATGATAATGATAAAAATGATATGGATATAAGATCATAAAAACATGAAAATGAGGAACCTACAAGAGGCCACAAGAGACTACAAGAAGATATACTAAAAACCCGAAGTGCTTTTATTTTCCATTGTTTGTTGGAATTGTAGTTAATATTTTCGATGCATATACATTTTTTTCAGTAAAGTAAAATTGAAGTAAAGTAAAATTGAAGAAATGTAAAATTGAAGTCAAGTAAAATTGAAGTCAAGTAAAATTGAAGTCAAGTAAAATTGAAGTAAAGTAAAATTGAAGTCAAGTAAAATTGAAGTAAAGTAAAATTGGAGTAAAGGAAAATTGAAGAAATGTAAATTTGAAGTCAAGTAAAATTGGAGTAAAGTAAAATTGAAGTAAAGTAAAATTGAAGTAGAGTAAAATTGAAGAAATGTAAAATTGAAGTCAAGTAAAATTGGAGTAAAGTAAAATTGAAGTAAAGTAAAATTGGAGTAAAGGAAAATTGAAGAAATGTAAAATTGAAGTCAAGTAAAATTGGAGTAAAGTAAAATTGAAGTAAAGTAAAATTGAAGTAAAGTAAAATTGAAGTAAAGTAAAATTGGAGTAAAGGAAAATTGAAGTAAAGTAAAATTGGAGTAAAGTAAAATTGAAGTAAAGGAGAATTGAAGTAAAGGAAAATTGGAGTAAAGTAAAATTGGATTAAAGTAAAATTTTCCTTTACTTCAATTTTACTTTACTCCAATTTTCCTTTACTTCAATTTTACTTTACTTCAGTAAAGTAAAATTGAAGTAAAGGAAAATTGAAGTAAAGGAAAATTGGAGTAGAGTAAAATTGAAGTAAAGTGAGACACGTCATTCGTCATTCACTTTATATATAATTATACATTCAACCTTATATATACTCAATAACACACACTATTATTATACATAGTGTATAATAGTGTGTGTTCCTACCAAGTATAGTTATGAATACAGGACAGTGGATGCTGCTTTACTAACACAACTCTGCTCACAAATACATAAAACCCAGGTTGTAAAAGCCACCCTCGTTGATTGGTTTAACATGCACGCCTATACACTTTCAATTATCTTTCCCTGTGCGACAATACGTCAAGGCAGCTCACGCCACCATAACTAACGCCCTTCATCAATGTTCCCGCTCGGCGACACATAAGTACAGTAGCCTACACTATATGTCATCTTTATTAGTGCCTAACACGTCTGATCTGCCAGTGTCGGATTGCACGAGTGTCCATTTTGCAGCTTCAGACACCGTAACTTCTGTCTTATTAGCAGAAGAACATTTATTCTCTTGATGAAACAAACTAAAGCATTGGGATATCAAAATACTTCATGGTTACTTTTCTGCCTGTTTTACTTCATTAACCCCATGAGGCCCAGAATGTAATTTCCACTGTAATTTGGGAACCATTACACGATTTTTTGTGAATTAAAGCAATATTTTATAGATATGAGCTGTTTAGTATCCTTGTCGACTAACTAATTTGGTATAGTCAGTTACTTTTCGAGATTTTATGGCTCGACAACATACGATTTTGTATAGTAAAGGAAAGATCGGGCGTGAAGGGGTTAATAATGTCGAAGAAACAAATATGCCAGTGATAATTGCAAATGACTTGTGGCTTTACATCTCAAGATACATACTACGTGCAACACCTGAACGCGTGTGTTAGACTCTTGTATGCAATAAAAACCCTTTCCAAGTTACAATAGTTAACTTTCCAAGATTATCAGTATTTGAATATAGTATTTCGAATATCAGTATTTGAAATAAGAACATAGCAAACAGGGAGAGTAGTAGTATAGAAAAAGAAAAAAAAAACTCAACAATAGAAAATGCGTTCGTCCTGATTGATTTGACTCCCACTGATTGTGTGTGTGTGTGTGTGTGTGTGTGTGTGTGTGTGTGTGTGTGTGTGTGTGTGTGTGTGTGTGTGAAGAGGGTATGGCCTAGAGAGAAGAGAGGATGAGAGGCTGAGAGAGAGAGAGAGAGAGAGGAAGAGAGAGAGAGAGAGAGAGAGAGAGAGAGAGAGAGAGAGAGGAGAGAGAGAGAGAGAGAGAGAGAGAAGAGAGAGAGAGAGAGATTTCAGGTGACACGAGAGCCCTACCACAAACAAACTGCATGCCAAGATAAATTAGTTTCCTATTGTAACTTCCGATAAATTCCAAGGTATTGATAAACAAATATATAGAGAGAGGGAGACATGAGTAAGACGAGGAACCAACACCATGAAGCTTGCTAAGCAGTAGAGATCAGGAAAATATGTGAATACATAAAAAATATTTTTTCACATAAAACTGTTTTTTTGCAAAAAAAAACTTAAATTATGATTTTTGCTAGAGATTACCTAAAATGGCCTAAATAACAAAAAATTTTATCCAATCTCTGCAAGTGATAACTTCATGTCCTGTCTGTCCACTGATGGGTCAGACTGACAGCAGTATTTCAGTCTTCTGATTAATGTCCAATTATTAGAAATGAGTTAAATTAAAAGTTAACAGAGTTTGGTGAAGGATGCCAGGGGTAACGAGTATATACCGTGCACTGCAGCAATTACAGAAAAGAATATTTTCCGCTTTATGTAACTAAATACTTAAATTATTTGTAATTGACTCGACTTCGAAGATCGACTTCGTGAAAAGTTTGAGGCAGTATTGACAAGAAACCCAGATATTGAAGTACTACATTCAGTCAAAGGAGTTTTGCAAGGAGAGGACAGAAGCGGTGTCACATTTCCTGAAGGAAGGGGGCCAGCAGACATAGCAAATCTAAAATTCGCCCCAGCTGCCAATGTGGATGTAGAGAGGAGCTTCTCAGTCTATAAAAATGTGTTGACTGACAGAAGACAGCGTCTAAGAAAAGAAGAAAATCTGAACAAAGTCATGGTTACAAATTGCTTTTACAATCGTTCAGCTGTCTGATTTTGTTTTCTCATTTCTGATTTTTTTTCCCTGCATTTTTCACGGAAATAAAAGCACTGATTAAAACGTCATATTTCAGTTTTTCTATCACATATTTTAGTGAAAATACATAACAAAAAAAAACCTAAAATGGCCAAAATAACATTTTTCCCCGATCTCTACTAATCAGTTTGAAAAGAGTTGAAGGGGAGACAAACACTATAAGTCCATAAACAGAACTGATTTAAGGTAGTGACATTGGGCAAAACAAGTCCCTAGAGTTTTATATTTTCTCTTTATTTTTTCTCAAGGTCACGTCAATCCACCGCCTCGTCCCTGAGAATCCAGGCGTCTGTCCCGAACCACTTAATGCCTCGTAATCGCCTTTAAGAGGATTCAATTCTTTATAAGGGACTCTAATTTGGGTTTCTAAAAATGCTCTGTAAAATTATTGGAACCGGTGTTTTACGGTGTTTTATTTCAAGGTTGATTAATGGATGTGGTTTATAATGTATCAATAGCGAGTTGATGATGTCCTGCCTTCATTAATAGATATAATTAATGATTAAATGAGAATGGGTCAGCTCATTAATCATTATGACAATCTTATAATGCTTCTGTCATCGCCCTCCCTCCATCCACCATTACCATTCGCATATTCTCATTAAAATCATCTAATTACAAGCACTAATTAATCTGGAGTGTTTTCAATAATATGACATGGATCAGAAAAGTTTACTCATTCACACAAGAGGTCAGCAAGGTGTCAGCCTGGGTCACGGCCGCCTTAACAGCATTGCTTCGGCTCCTCTGTACAAGCCGTGCATTCTTGACGCGTCTGGTTCACCGAGATCTGAACCTCGGTGCTTTGCGTCTCCACCTTGGGCTGCTTGCACTCACACGCAGGCTCCTCGCAGCATGTCTTGGGAGGCTCTGGGCAGCGTTCCTCACAGCAACCCTTGGGAGGCTCCGGGCACCACGGGGGGCATGGCGAAGGGCACGGCCTGGCAGGGGTGTCGCAGCGGGACTGGTCCACCGTCACCGACGCGACCCCCGCCTCCACCTCCGCCAGACACAGGCACGCCCGCACCGCTACTAAGCCGCACAACCACAAGACTTTCATTTTGATTGATTAATTGTAATGCAAAAAAAAAGGGGAACTGATTAATTGTGATGCCAAAAAAGGGGAAATGTAAAAAAGATAGTGGAGCGATTAAGACAAGACCAGACGATAACCGAAAATACAATAACATCTTGAAAAGACTCATTTTGATATATAAATGGAATATTATTTGTTCTTTTTTAGAGATGAAAATATATGTAATCACCAATGAAGGAAAAATAATCTGGAAGACTTAATGAACTAATTAATCTGCACTGAGCCGCTACACGACTACGGATCATGTCTGCAGTGATGTGAGGCGTTTGATCCGTGTGGTAATGGATCCGGCTCATTATGCTTCCTGCTCCCTCATGACGGTGGCTTCATGTTCATAATACTGCTCCCTCATGACGGTGGCTTCATGTTCATAATACTGTTCCCTCATGACGGTGGCTGCATGTTCATAATACTGTTCCCTCATGACGCTGGCTTCATGTTCATAATACTGTTCCCTCATGACGGTGGCTTCATGTTCATAACACTGTTCCCTCATGACGGTGGCTTCATGTTCATAATACTGTTCCCTCATGACAGTGGGTTCATGTTCATAATACTGTTCCCTCATGACGGTGGCTTCATGTTCATAATACTGTTCCCTCATGACGGTGGTTGCATGTTCATAATACTGTTCCCTCATGACGCTGGCTTCATGTTCATAATACTGTTCCCTCATGACGGTGGGTTCATGTTCATAACACTGTTCCCTCATGACGGTGGCTTCATGTTCATAACACTGTTCCCTCATGACGGTGGCTTCATGTTCATAATACTGTTCCCTCATGACGCTGGCTTCATGTTCATAATACTGTTCCCTCATGACGGTGGCTTCATGTTCATAATACTGTTCCCTCATGACGCTGGCTGCATGTTCATAATACTGTTCCCTCATGACGCTGGTTTCATGTTCATAATACTGTTCCCTCATGACGCTGGGTTCATGTTCATAATACTGTTCCCTCATGACGCTGGCTTCATGTTCATAATACTGTTCCCTCATGACGGTGGCTTCATGTTCATAATACTGTTCCCTCATGACGGTGGCTTCATGTTCATAATACTGTTCCCTCATGACGCTGGCTTCATGTTCATAATACTGTTCCCTCATGGCGGGCTTCATGTTCATAATACTGTTCCCTCATGACGTGGTTCATTTCATAATACTGTTCCCTCATGACGCTGGCTTCATGTTCATAATACTGTTCCCTTCATGACGTGGCTTCATGCTCATAATACTGTTCCCTCATGGACGTGGTTCATGTTCATAATACTGTTCCCTCATGACACGGTGCTTCATGTTCATAATACTGTTCCCTCATGACGCTGGTTCATGTTCATAATACTGTTCCCTCATGACGGTGGCTTCATGTTCATAATACTGTTCCCTCATGACGGTGGTTTTATGTTCATAATACTGTTCCCTCATGACGGTGGCTTCATGTTCATAATACTTTTTTCCTCATGATTGGTTAATGGTTCATTATCTGTTCCTTATGACCGCGAAGGTCATATTGTTCCTCATGCGGTGTTTATGTCATAATACTGTTCAATTATGACGGTGGTAATTTGTATAATATGTTTTTGTTATGTTTTGTTTATATTCTGTGTTTATTTTATCTGTGCTCATTTACATAGTCGAGAAGCCATTTGTTCGCATCTTATTATTAAACACTTTAATAATTGCAATTAGCGCAACGGGGTCGTAAATTTGAGTAAAGTAGTGTTTGTGTAGTTTGTATATATTACTGTTGTGTATATATATTTTGTTACTATTCAGATGTTATAGTATATTATTGATATAATCATTTATATATATATATTATATATTAGTAGTAGTAGTAGTAGTAGTAGTAGTAGTAGTAGTAGTAGTAGTAGTAGTAGTAGTAGTAGTAGATGTAGTAGTAGTAATTTTGTTATCATTTGAATAATCATCATTCAAACCAACAATATCATCATAATCATTGTAGAAATAATAGTAGTAATATTAGTAGTAGTAGTAGTAGTAGCTGTAGTAGCTGTAGTAGTAGTAGTAGTAGTAGTAGTAGTAGTATAGTAGTAGTAGTAGTAGTAGTAGTGTAGTAGTAGTAGTAGTAGTAGTAGTAGTAGAAGTAGTAGTAGTAGTAGTAGTAGTAGTAGTAGTAGTAGAAGTAGTAGTAGTTGTACAGAACTTATCTTCCTACTTGAACATCTTTTGGTAGTAGTGGCATAGGATGTAGCCAGGAGCGTGCGTGCGTGCGTTCGTGTGTGTGTATGTGTGTGTGCGTGTCTGCGTGTGCGTGTGTGCGTGTGTGCGTGTGTGTGTGTGTGTGTGTGTGTGTATAAAAATGTTGACAAGAAAACCCCCTACACTAGGACACATTCCTCACTCTACCCTTCCAGCCCGGCAATAATTCACTCCTCTAAGGGATCACACAGCCCAGCAGGCAGGACAAGCAAGGGCGGCGGGGCGGGGATCGAACCAAAGAATATTTCCTACCGGCCCTAACACAAGGCTGCTAATAATCACACATTCCACAAATCACATAAAAAACTTACCAACCATATGACTCCAAATTAAATTGACTCTCTCTCTCTCTCTGTCTCTCTCTCTCTCTCTCTCTCTCTCTCTCTCTCCACCACACTACACTATTCCACAAACCCCTACGCTAAAAAACATACCAACCATGACTCCAAATTTTTTTTTCCCTCTCTCTCTCCTTTCTCCCTCTTCTCTCTCTCTCTCTCTCTCTCTCTCTCTCTCTCTCTCTCTCTCTCTCTCTCTCTCTCTCTCTCTCCACATCCTCACTATTCCTGTGTTTCAAAACGTCACCTTCCCACAAACTCAATTTCAGGTCCAAAAATAATCTTCTCACCTTCCTATTTAAGTTTATTTTTAGTCTTTCCATTTCCATCATTCCATTTTTACACTTAAAGGTCAGAGGATTTATTTGCCGACCTGTTTTGGTTACCTCCTTCCCAACTTTACTTTAGTTTACTTTACAAGTTAGTTTAGTTTATTTTCACTTTACGTTACTTGACTTGCCTTTCCACTCTTACTTTCGTCTGACATGGTGGTTCTCCTCCTCCTCCTCCTCCTCCTCAGATCACATGCTAATTAATAATGAATATATTTCCCTCCGGCACTAGAAGTGGTTGAATTTAGTTACAGACTCAAATGAAGTTCTCGTCTCGTCTCGTATTCACTTCAATATATTAACATGGGAGAGTTCTCTTGGTATTTTTTTTTCGTGTATTCCTTCTCACTCTCACACATACAAACTTCCACTAATGCACGTGGGAATAGGAAAACAAAGAGGAGGGACAGTTGACTTAGTAAAGGAGAAGAGGATGAGAGAGAGAGAGAGAGAGAGAGAGAGAGAGAGAGAGAGAGAGAGAGAGAGAGAGAGAGAGAGAGAGAGAGAGAGAGAGAGAGAGAGAGAGAGAGAGAGAGAGAGAGAGAGAGAGAGAGAGAGAGAGAGAGAGAGAGAGAGAGAGAGAGAGACAGACAGACAGACAGACAGACAGACAGACAGACAGACAGACAGACAGACAGACAGACAGACAGACAGACATAGACAGACAGACAGACAGACAGACGGACAGACGGACAGACAGACAGACAGACACAAGACAGGCAGACAGACAGACAGACAGACGACAGACAGATAGACAGACACACAGACACACAGACGGACAGACAGAGAGAGAGAGTTCAAGTAGTAAAGAAAGGGAAGAGCAGGGTGAGAAAAGAAAGCATAGGATAAAAGAGATTGATAAATTACAGAATGAAGATCAAAAGGATGATGCAATAGTAGAAGAAGGAATAATAAAAAATTTAGTACAGAAGAATGAGTGTGAAGGAATAAATGATAATAGGTGGGAAGGAACATGCAAGTCAGTTAAGGAAAGGGTTTAGATTGACAGGGAGAGATGAGGAGAGAGAGGGAGAAGAGATAAAGGAGGAGGAGGAGGAGGAGGAGGAGGAGGAGGAGGAGGAGGAGGAGGAGGAGGAGGAGGAGGAGGAGGAGGAAGAGGAGGAAGGGGAGGAGGAGGAAGAGGGAGATGAGTCAAAGTTAGGGGGATATACAATCAGGTCTTCAGTGAGGATCAACAATGAATGGATAATGAGTGTTGGAACAATGAAGATAGCGATAGTATGGTGAAGGTGGTGGTGGTGGTGGTGGTGGTGGTGGTGGTGGTGGTGGTGGTGGTGGTGGTGGTGGTGGTGGTGGTGGTGGTGGTGGTGGTGGTGGTGGTGGTGGTGGTGGTGTGGTGGTGGTGGTGGTGGTGGTGGTGGTGGTGGTGGTGATGGTGGTGGTGTGGTGGTGGTGATGGGTGGTGGTGGTGGTGGTGGTGGTGGTGGTGGTGGTGATGGGTGGTGGTGGTGGTGGTGGTGGTGGTGGTGGTGGTGGTGGTGGTGTGGTGTGGTGATGGTGTTGGTGTGTGGTGGTGGTGGTGGTGGTGTGTGTGATGGTGATGGTGATGGTGGTGGTGGTGGTGGTGGTGGTGGTGGTGATGGTGATGGTGATGGTGTGTGGTGGTGGTGGTGGTGGTGATAGAGATGCATTGATTGCGATAAGGATATAATACTATTGTTTTTGTTAGTAATTGATGGATGAATAAGATAGAGAAGAATGTTGAGATGCAAATAAAAATCGAGAGAAAATTATATAATATAGAAAATTAATAAAAAGAATGTTTGAGTGTGAAAGTTGTCTTATTCTTGTTCATTTGCCGTATTCTCCTCCACTTCAATTCCTTCCTCGTCCCCCTTCTCACTATTCATTAAGTGGTAATTGTCTACATCAGGCAGATTAGCATGAATTCATTAGTGTGGGAATTCTCTCTCTCTCTCTCTCTCTCTCTCTCTCTCTCTCCTCTCTCTCTCTCTCTCTCTCTCTCTCTCTCTCTCTCTCTCTCTCTCTCTCTCTCTCTCTCTCTCTTAGATTTACCGGTAATATTTCTATTTTTTATATTCTAGGTAAGACACTTATATTATAAAACTCATTTTTGTGATAGTAAGTTGAAAGACTGCATATAGTAATGTTATGGTAGGTGCATTTATTCTTATTATTATTATAAATATTATTATCATTATTGCAAATATTATTATATTATAATTATTGTTATCATTATTATTACTATCAATATTACATTATTATTATTAATATTATTATCATTATTATTATTATTATTAATATTAATATCATTATCATTATCATTATCATTATTTATATTCATTATTTTTATTATTTTTTTATTTATTTTTATTGATATTATTATTATTATTATTATAATTTATTATATATTTAGTATTTATTATCATTATTACTATTATTATTATTGCTTATTGGTATTATTATTACTATATTATTATTATTTCTATATCATTATCATTATCAGTTATCATTATTACTAATATTATTGCTTATATTATTAATTATTATTCATATTATTTTCCGCGAGATTCATTGTTTGTTAAGGCAGTAATCCATGGTGGTGGATGGGCCACAACATGCGTCAGCTTACAGTAATTATAATTGTAGTTCCGTAATAGAGCCTTGGCTCAATGGACCTTGGCTGCATTATTATTATTATTATTATGTATTTATGTTATGTACAAAGTGGCCAATAAATGTATCAATCAATGTATCTCTCTCTCTCTCTCTCTCTCTCTCTCTCTCTCTCTCTCTCTCTCTCTCTCTCTCTCTCTCTCTCTCTCTCTCTCTCTCTCTCTCTCTCTCTCTCTCTCTCTCTCTCTCTTCAACTCTCAACTCTTCAAGCCAATTGCTTGCTCTCTACAGGGGCCTTATCCGCCCATGTATGGAGTATGTCTCACATGTTTGGGGAGGATCCACTCATACAGCTCTCCTAAACAGGGTTGAGTCAAAAGCTTTTCGTCTCATCAACTCCTCTCCTCTGACTGACTGTCTTCAATCTTTAAATCACCGCCGCAATGTTGCTTCTCTTGCTCTCTTCTACCGTTATTTTCATGCTCACTGCTCTTCTGAACTTGCTAACTGCATGCCTCCCCCCCTCCCGCGGCCTCGCTGCACAAGACTTTCTACTCATTCTCATCCCTATTTTGTCCATCTTCCTAATGCAAGAGTATCTTTACTCTTTCATCCCTTTCACTGGTAAACTCTGAAACTCTCTTCCTGTTTCTATTTCTCCACTTTCCTATGACTTAAATCTTTTCAAAAGAAGAGTAACAAGACACCTCCCGAACTAAATTGGCTCACCCATCTTTTTTATTTTATACTCTTACTGTCTTCTTTATAGGGACTGGCAACTAAGCGGGCTTTGTGTTACCCATTTTTGTTGTGCCCTTGGCCAGTTCTTTGTGATGTAAAAAAAAAAAAAAAAAAAAAATTCTCTTACATGTAGTTTGATAGTTAGTAGTATGTCGTTCAGCAGATACCCTCGTTATACACCAATCCAATAGGTATCCTGGTATATGTTCTTCCTATGTATTCCCTCTCATGCAACTTATGTCCTCAAAGTGTATCATTAGCACTAAGACTCATAACTAGGGGAGGTAACCAGAAAGTCGTGCCTAAGATACACTCTTGACACAGCAGGCAAAGACACACAGATACACTCACACAGACAGACAGACAGTCCCATACACAACCAGCAATACACA
>JACEEZ010011211.1:344993-349993 GCA_016584305.1 Chionoecetes opilio
CTGGGGGCTTGGGCGAGACGGCGGCACAAGAACATGAGGGCAGGAGTGAGGTCGTAGGGCGGGAGGTGACCACAGTAGTCAACCTACATCTGATATTGTCATGTGTGCCCCTCGCGCGGCGTCGCCCGGAAGGTCACGGCCGCGGTGACCCCTGACGGTGGGCACGTCTGTCACAGCGGTCCCTCACGAGGCGGCACGTGCTGGGCGGTGCTTCAAGACGCAGCGTGGCGTCATCACAGTGCATTGAGTCTCCTGAGGGTGGTGCTCGCAGGTAGCCTTGCCTTGAGTGTCTCTGGGGACGCGACGGTCGTAGGGGACGGAATATCACCGCGCACCACCACCACCACCAGTGCCGCCACAAAAGTTAGCCAGGGGGGAGCTGGAGGTGTGCCAGTAGAATAACGGCGCTACTGAGTCAATGGGGACCTCGTGGCTCCCTGTCCTGCACTCACTGCGGGAGGGGCGGTACGGTACGGGGGGGGGGGGGGGGGGCTAGGAGTCCTCGTGGAGACAGTGCAAAAGGTAAACAGTGGCAGGCCCTGAGGTGGGTTTGCCACGGAAGGGTGACCTTGAAACGCTGACCCACATACACGGAAACGAAGGAATAGGTTCCCCTGGCGCCCTTGGACTATCCCTGGCGAACTGGTCCTGGGGGAGGGGAACGGGCTGAAGAAGGGCGAGGGGAAAAGTCACTGGCGAAGGGGAGGAGCAGTGGCAAGGAGGAAGGTCACTCACAGAGAGAGAGACACCAATACGGACCACGCTCCGTCCGCGACCCGCTGAGCGAACAAACTAAGCCACACGCCAACCACCACCACCACCACTTCCACCACCTCCGCCACCATCACCACCGCCTCCACGCGCACCACATGCCGTCGCTACACCTACCACGCCCACCACGCCCACACCCAATACACAAGTGACGCCTTAACAGCTCCAAAACCATCACTAATATCGAGACACTTACATTTCTTGGCCATAAGTAATATCTCACTATTACAGATACTCCTCAAGACACTAAGAGATCCTGAGAGGCACTTGTACCCACACCAACCCATCTCCTGACCCTTGCCACACCACAACCACCACCACCACCACCACCACCACACCACCCCCACCACCATGATACAAAACCAAAACGCATAAAATCAACCACAAAAACCTTCCTCTTATCCATCAACATCTCCAGCCAACCCTGATAATCTTTACGAAACGTTGAGGGAAGAGTGAAAGAGTTGGTTTCATTAGCGTGAAGGCGTAGTGATGGGAGTGGTGGTGATGGGAGTGGGTGTGGCGAGGCGGTGGGCGTGAGTGACGGGCGGGATGGGCGGGATAGCGGAAATAGTCATTGGTGAGAGGTGGTTTGTGCCTTGCGGTGCCTGTGTTTACTTCCCACGCCCACTGTGTATTACAACCCATAACCTCTCTCTCACCGCGGCCTCTCTCTCTCTCTCTCTCTCTCTCCTCTTCTCTCCTCTTCTCCTCCTCCTCTCTCTCTGTCTCTCCCTTTCTTCTCTCTCCTCCTCCTCTCTCTCTCTCTTCTCTCGTTTGTTTCTGAGTGTCTGTGTGAGTGTGAGAGTGTGTGTGTGTGGGTGTGGGTGTGTCTGGGTGTGTGTTTCATTCATGCATGTTTTTGGGGGTGTTGACTATACATTTCTTTTTTTAACACGAAAACCATTTTACTTTCAAACAAAATACATATCCGTTTGTGTTCCAATGTAATATCGATTTCGAATATTGAAATACGTACCCCCATTTTGAGGACCTACACCAAATTTTTTTTTTGAAATGTTATATTTGTTTTAATATTTTTTTCACTTAAAATAAACGAAACACAAATTGGAAAACCATCTGGATAAACAACAAACTAACTACGAGAAAATAATTGTTCCACTGAAATCCATGTTGCTGTCAATGATACAGATTAATACGTGACTAAACAGATGCTAGACGCGCTAAGGTAAAGATGCAGTGTGTGTGTGTGTGTGTGTGTGTGTGTGTGGGGTGTGTGTGTGTGTGTGTGTGTGTGTGTGTGTGTGTGTGTGGTGTGTGTGTGTGTGTGTGTGTGTGTGTGTGTAGGGTATGTGTGTGTAGGGTATGTGTGTAGGGTATGTGTGTGTGTGTGTGTGTGTGTGTGTGTGTGTGTGTGTGTGTGTGTGTGTGTGTGTGTGTGTGTGTGTGTGTGTGTGTGTGTGTGTGTGTGTGTGGTGTGTGTGTGTGTGTGTGTGTGTAGGGTATGTGTGTGTATGTGTGTGTGTGTGATATGTTGTGTTGTGTGTGTATGTGTGTGTGTGTGTGTGGTGTGTGTGTGTGTGTGTGTGTGTGTGTGTGTGTGTGTGTGTGTGTGTGTGCGTGTGTGTGTGCGTGTGTTTTTAAACTTCGTCGAGTCATGCGTGGGTAAGGGCAACAAAACATCCTCTAACCTCGAAAAGTTTCGAAAACAAAGAAACATCTGCCGGAATAAATTTGTATACATTGAAATCATAACTGCATAACATTACATGCAGTTCAGGGGAGACCATTCAACCATAACGCAGTGAAATCAACCGTGGGAAATTTTTTATGCAATTACAAACCAGATATCGCGTACCTCACAGAATATGATAGATAGGCCAATAGATAGGCAGATAAAGGATATACAGATCAAAACCGGTAGCAAGCTGAAAGACAATATTCACTGGTGACAAAGCGCTTTCGTACGATGCGCAAATGGTCGAGTGGTTAACTTAATGGACCAAATACATGATCCAGGGTTCGTATCCACCCAGGCCTGAGTGTGATCCCATGGGGCTAATTGACCTCAAAGCACCAACGTATTGCAGCACACCGGCGTGAACTATGATGACGATTTCGGTAAAGTGGAGGAACACAGTAAAAAACTAGGGGGGGGGCACTCAGTAGAGCGCATACCTCCGCCCGCATATAAAAAAGTAAAAAAAAAAAAAAAAAGTAAAAAATAAATAAAAAAATACATATATATCTATATCTATCTATATCTATATCTTTATATATATATATATATATATGCACTCAGTATGAGCGCATACCTCCTGCCGAATATTTCATCAATTGGTTGCCATGGCAACACTTGTCAATAGATTTCATCCAAAATTAAATCAGTTCTTCCTTATACCAAATAGACTTGGTATACCGAGTTTGGTCCAAATCTATTCGTAACTTTTCGAGAAATCCTGTACACTAACAGACAGACAGACAGACAGACAGATCGGGGTGAAAACATAACCCCTCCAACTTCGTTGGCGGAGGTAATAAATAAATAAATATAAATTTAAAGAGAGAGAGAGAGAGAGAGAGAGAGAGAGAGAGAGAGAGAGAGAGAGAGAGAGAGAGAGAGAGAGAGAGAGAGAGAGAGAGAGAGAGAGAGAGAGAGAGAGAGAGAGAGAGAGAGAGAGAGAGAGAGAGAGAGAGAGAGAAAGTGGTGACATAAAACTTAGAGAAACATCACCAGAAACGTACCATCTTCCAAAACCAGTAGCGCAGCCGGGCGGGAGGGGTGGGTAACCCCCGCCCCCCGAAACTTCGCCGTGTGTTCGAGAATAGATTGAAAATCTTATATGCCAAATACTTGTTAAATCCGGGATGAAATACTCGGTATGTCGCATGTTTGGAGAACTGAAACAATATGCCATTTTGAGTATAAAGTCTTCTATTGACAAATATACTTCATAAGACTTACTTTACTTTATGTGCGAGGATGGACATAGCCAAGAGATGAATCAAACATTGCACGATTTGGACGGGACGACTATTATATGTAGTGGTTTGGAGGGAGGGCTGGAGGCAAGACGGGTGATTTAGCCGTGCATCAAGAAGAAATGTGAAGTGCAGTGTTTTTTTATTTATCATTTTTAGTCATTGTCCCCCCTCCGAAAAATATTTCTAACTGCGCCCCTGTACCAGAACCAAACACAGATCAAAGCAGCAACATACATCCTCACACACACACCAACTTATAATCAAAAACTACATAAACTATTACACTTTTCAGAATATTAAAGTCACAGAGGTAGAAATACACGACTTGCAACTCTAGAATTTTGATTTTGATTTGTTTTCAGATGTTGACGTGTTTTGAGAAGAGGGAGGACAGGAAGGAAGGGAAGAGGTTGGCGCACCACTCTTTAAGACACATTTGGGGATGATTTATGAGAGGCGGTGCACGGAGGGTGGTGTTGTCAAGAAGGCTGAGGCAGGTCACGGTATGTAGGTCATGTCAGGTCATGCTTTTTATATATTCACGTAATTTGATATTCAATGTTTTAGGGTTGTTTTTTGTCATCTCCTTATTCTTTTGCTACAGGTTTTTCATTTAGATGGATGTTGTCTTATATCTAGGAAATATTTTAATGAATAATACAAAACAGTAACACTTATATCACAATACATGAGTCACCACACATCACCACACCGTTCGGCATCATTCACTGTACCCTTGGCCAGTCCTTTGTGATATTAATGAAAATAAAAATAAAAGAAGCATTTCACTGCACATTCACCTCACCTCACCTGAAACACACGAGTAAGTAAGTAACCAAGTGTATATTGACCACAATTTTAGTTAGTTACACTTAATTTCAAGCAATTATAAGTAAAAACATAATAAATTACAACATAGGTTAATTAAAAACAATTATGGTCCATACAGTAAACAATTTCGAGAAAATATTCCCTATAAAATTTTATAGGGATTTTTTTTTTATATCACAAAGGACTGGCCAAGGGTACAGTGAATGATGCCGAACGGTGTGGTGATGTGTGGTGATTCATATATTGTGATGTAAGTGTTACTGTTTTGTATTAAGAAGTGTTGTGACTTGTTAGTGTTGCTGTAGTTGTAGTTGTGTTGTAGTAAAAAGTGACATGATGTAATGCTGTGTGTTGTAACGTTATGTTCCTGTAAAAGGCTTGGGTGTCATGGCGTACTTTAATGTTATCTGTTATAGTAGTGTAGGACTGTGGTGCTATGATCCTGTGAAAGA
>JACEEZ010011211.1:354993-367493 GCA_016584305.1 Chionoecetes opilio
AATTACTGTGTATTATCTTCAGTGGCACATAAAAATCAGTAGTAATGCTATAATTCGTAATATATGGCGCCTGGCGACATGACTGCAGGTGGCGCTTGACTGTTATCTACGGTACACGAAAATAAGGCTACAAATATTCTGCAGATAAAAAGAAAAGGTTTTACGATTTGTTTTGAAAGTTTTATGAGGACTATAATACAAGTTACCTAAAACTTTACAATAGGAAAAATGATACAGCACATAATACTCGTACATCTGGGTAGAAAACCGAGGGTACAGAATTAAGCAAGAATAATACAAATAAAATAGAAACAGAGCTAAGCAGATAAAAAAATTAAGATCTAGTACAAGAAATTAATTAAAGTCACGGGAATAAAAAAAAAAATAAAAAAAAAATAAAGGTAAAATCTTTCCTCTTTCTTCCATTGGCATATCTCTTTCCCAGTGATAATCAGTTATTTTTTATTTTTCAGCTCGATTAAGTCTGTTCAAATACGATCTTATTCCTTCATTTTTGTCTCAGAATTGTAATGACCAGGAGATTTGCATTATTTCTTCCACGGGATGGGCTTTAAGAATATTTATGGGTAGTGAGGCAACTCCTCATAAACGTAAATAATGTTTGAAAAAGAAAATAGCAATTGATATTTTGGTCAATACAAGATTATTTGCGGTAGCTAAAGGCGTTTTCTACGGGGAAGCAAGAGAAATTTCTCTTGCAAGAGAAAAAAATTCGCTTGCTATTCAATCATCCTGGGAAGATGCTTGCCCTACCGGCAAGAGATTTCTTGCTGGAGCAAGAGAAGTACGTCAGTGAAGTGCGTCAACGTTCGGCTGACGTGGCGATGCTTTCTGCTTCAATAAAAGAATGACAACAGTGTACTTTCGACAAAATCAATTACACTTTCTTATTTTAAGATCTTATCATAATAGTTTGAATCAAATAAGGGAGGTTGCGGCGTGTAATTAAGGATAATATAGTCGTCACAGCTGTATATATTGCTTTATATGCATTCGAACAGCTGGAGATAAAGACTGGAATGTGTGATTTGATCGAAAATCAACAACTCCACACACCTCACTCTTACCCGATTTGCTGACAATACCATTGGATATTAAGAAACACTGAGACCACTATCGGCTTCCTGAGGAAATTTTGCATTGCATTAGTATACATTTATAACTGTAATGTAAGTACAAGTATACGAAAACAAGGGTTAAGTAAAACAGTGCGTAAACATTTTCTCCCACTTGTTTGGCTTCAACTCCTCATTGCTCGGCTACTTATGATCACATTAAATTTCTAAGCACGCTTCCTGAATTTTCACACTTTTCTGACTATGTCGGTATAGGATACGTCCCAGTGTGAAAATATCTAGAGGGTCAAAATAGTCATTTAATCTTGATTTTGCTTACATCTCAGCTGCTGCGTCACCTTCTCATGGAGAAAGCGACGGTGAGCGTTTTCTGCAGGGGTACAGCAAGAGGAAATTGACCGCTTGCAAGCGAAATTTTCATGCTCCCCCGCAGAAAACGCCTTAAGAGAACTACAAGACCGAATCTACAAGTAATGAAGTAAAAAAATAAAAGTTGAAATACAAAAAAACAGCTAAAATTTTGGTCGATAAAAAGCTGTTTGCGGGGACTATAAGAACTACAAGACCATATATACAAAAAAGGAACAAGGTCAAAGATAAAAGGTCCTGTAGAAATTTTACTATATATATGGAAAATGAGAATATATACAAAGAAAACAAATTTATTATATTTCTCAATACCATCTAAAGTTGCTAGAGTTAAGCCTGGTAAATTCATGAGGGTGCAAAAAATTTAAGTATGAATTGAGAACCCTTTACGAGGTATCTATCAAGTCGGTGTGTTAAGTTACAACATTATTACGCTCCAAAACGTGCACAAGAGTACCCATTCCACATGTTTACGACACGATTCTAGGAAACTGCAATGATTCATTTGGTTTGAGTAGCTTGCCGACGACCTTAAATCCGTTATTACTGGTGACGTTTGGTCGCTCGGCGGTAAATTATTCTTGGAAGTTTATGCTGTCAAATCCTCTTAATATCTTATGAACCTCTATTGAACTATCCCTCAGTCAGTTACGATGAGAAGGAGAGGATATGGAAGGATAGAGGATGTATAGAGAATAGAGGAGGATATGGAAGAAGAAGAAGAAGAAGAAGAAGAAGAAGAAGAAGAAGAAATGAAGAGAAGACATAAAAAAAGCGTAGGAAAAAAGGAAAAAAAAAAATTGGGGTACTGGAGGCAGGTAGGGCAGATATAAATGATAAGCTTGGGCTATATCAAATAAATGATCTTACGAAGAAATATATCTTTAAGGTGTGTGGTGAATGGAGAGAGAGAGAGAGAGAGAGAGAGAGAGAGAGAGAGAGAGAGAGAGAGAGAGAGAGAGAGAGAGAGAGAGAGAGAGAGAGAGAGAGAGAGAGAGAGAGAGAGAGAGAGAGAGAGAGAGAGAGAGAGAGAGAGAGAGAGAGAGAGAGAGGAGAGAGAGAGAGAGAGAGAGAGAGAGAGAGAGAGAGAGAGAGAGAGAGAGAGAGAGAGAGAGAGAGAGAGACACACACGAAACGAAACGGAATATAAAACGAATAGTAATGAAAAATAACACACACCATCCTACAATATATACAAGAGTCTACCTAACAGATGTATTAGGCAGGCACGCCGTTAAGCAGACACACCCTTTGCTTGTATGTGAGGGATGGAGGGACAGAATCAGAACAGGGAATAAGGAAACGAGATGGATGAGGACAAGTTAAAAATAATGATGTTGGTTTCCTTACTTTCCTGTATTTTTCCTTTTTTTTTCCTCAATTCGTTCCCTTTCTCTTTCACCTCTTAAGGATACGAGATGAAAAAAACCTCTTAAGGATACGAGAGATAAAAACCAATATACAAATAATTAAGTTGGTCTCCTGTTTTTCTGCCTCTAATTCGTTCCTTTTCTCTTTCACCTCTTAAGGAAACTAGATTAAAAAAGACAATAGAGAAATAATAAAGCGGGTCTCCTGTTTTGTTTCTTCTTCTTTTTATATCTTAGTCGTTTCTTTTCGCTTTTACCTTATTCTTCTCTCTTCTGATTCTAGGCGTTTTCATCTTTATATTCCTGTTTTTCTTCTTCTTTTTTCTTCTTACTCGTTACTCGTTTCTCTTTTACCTTTTCCTCTCTCTTCCTGTTTCTACGAATTTTCCTCTTTGTGGTGACGTTGGCTTTCCTTTCCCAACTCATGTGGGTTGGCAGGGAGGGTTACGGTGACGCATGGGAGTGTTTGTTGACGCAGCCACCGCCACTGAAATGCCTGTGGGTGGTGGGAGAAACATACAACTTTACACGGTTTATCCTCTTCCATATCCTTCTTCCTTATTTGACTTTATGCAACATTGTGGAGTAGACCCAATGTCATAATGATGCATTTATTTAGCTTTTTTCAGGTTTTCTCTGCCAATGTTCTAACAGCTATGCATGTATTTAGCTTTTTTCAGGTTTTCTCTGTCAATGTTCTAACAGCTATGCATGTATTTAGCTTTTTTCAGGTTTTCTCTGCCAATGTTCTAACAGCTATGTATTTATTTAGCTTTTTTCAGGTTTTCTCTGCCAATGTTCTAACAGCTATGTATTTATTTAGCTTTTTTCAGGTTTTCTCTGCCAATGTTCTAACAGCTATGTATTTATTTAGCTTTTTTCAGGTTTTCTCTGCCAATGTTCTAATAGCTATGCATTTATTTAGCTTTTTTCAGGTTTTCTCTGCCAATGTTCTAACAGCTATGCATTTATTTAGCTTTTTTCAGGTTTTCTCTGCCAATGTTCTAACAGCTATGCATTTATTTAGCTTTTTTCAGGGTTTCTCTGCCAATGTTCTAACAGCTATGCATTATTTAGCTTTTTTTCAGGTTTTCTCTGCCAATGTTCTAATAGCTATGCCTTTATTTAGCTTTTTCAGGTTTTCTCTGCCATTGTTCTAATAGCTATGCATTTATTTAGCTTTTTTCAGGTTTTCTCTGCCAATGTTCTAATAGCTATGCATTTATTTAGCTTTTTTCAGGTTTTCTCTGCCAATGTTCTAATAGCTATGCATTTATTTAGCTTTTTTCAGGTTTTCTCTGCCATTGTTCTAATAGCTATGCATTTATTTAGCTTTTTTCAGGTTTTCTCTGCCAATGTTCTAACAGCTATGCATTTATTTAGCTTTTTTCAGGTTTTCTCTGCCAATGTTCTAACAGCTATGCATTTATTTAGCTTTTTTCAGGTTTTCTCTGCCAATGTTCTAACAGCTATGCATTTATTTAGCTTTTTTCAGGTTTTCTCTGCCAATGTTCTAACAGCTATGCATTTATTTAGCTTTTTTCAGGTTTTCTCTGCCAATGTTCTAACAGCTATGCATTTATTTAGCTTTTTTCAGGTTTTCTCTGCCAATGTTCTAACAGCTATACGTATATTTGCTTTTTTTAGGTTTTCTCTGCCAATGCTCTACCAAATATGCATTTATTTAGCTTTTTTCAGGTTTTCTCCATAACTTTTGTGTACTTTTACATTTCTTGTTGAGCTCACATGTATGACCCAGATTACATATTGTTGTTGCTTTTGTTTTTGTTGAATCACACATCACATTTTGGCCTTTTCCCTCGGCACAATCAGAGGGAAGATTTATGTTGGTGATTCCACACAACCCGAGCATGGAATATGTCCGTTTGTCTGTCTCTACTGAATGGAATTATCTATGGGACATAATAACATAAATCAAGAGGATTTTCATGCATGGCTCCCGCAATGGGTTATGCTTTTTACCGTCAATAAAACTATAGTCGCCACTGCACTCATGTCGCCAGGCGCCATATATTACAAATGCTAGCTGAATTTAGCATCACTGAAGACTTGCATGTGCCACTGAAGACAGGTTTATAATATAAACTACAGTGCATGCCTCTTCAGTGGCACATGCAAGTCTGAGGTGATGCTAAAATTCGTAAAATATGGCGCCTGACATTAGTGGTGTGGCAACAATAATGTTATTGACGGTAGGAGTATTACCAGTAAGACGCCTTAGTCGGCGAAGGACGAGCGAGCCCGTAGAAACCCGATAGCAAGGAAATTTGTCTGCTGTCATCTAAACTCCATCGACCTTTGCCTTTTTACGCTCGACCACGAGCGTAAAAAGCTCCCTGTGCGCGCTCCCTGGCGAGCCTCCTCCGTCTATCTGGCGCAGACTCTGCAGGTAACATCTTGGCGTGTGTTGAATATAAATGGTACAGTCGACTGTAACTTTTTCAGTACAACCGTTTCTCCAGAAAAATCCCGTATCCAGTGAGGACTCTCGATAGCAAGGAAATTTGTCTGCTGTCATCTAAACTCCATTTACCTTTGCTTTTTTAACGCTGAAACTGTAGGGATTGAATAAGGCTATCAGATAGCGAAGACCGCTTGTCAATCGAAAGCGGAATTCCAAAGATATAAACTCCTGAAAAGCGTGATGGTCGGCCGGGTCGGGTCAGGTCGGCCGCTATTCCCGAAAAATTCCGTATCAGTGAGGACTCACGAGCGCTTCGCGCTCACTCGTAACAAGATTTACTGGAATAACTTTAAAAGGTCAAATATTATCGATCAGACGCAAGATAATGATATATACTTTTCCATAGGTACAGATGTTTACAAATATGTAGGACAAGGTTAAGAAAGAATTACGTTTTCCATTCAATAAAAAAAAAAATGCTTTACATCAAATGTTCATGATGAATACTGTAATTCGTCACAAAAATGTCTGCGACAGATAAATAAAAGCACGCACATATACATCCATACAATGATATTTTTTTGCAATAACTGTAACGGAAAATAATGAATGTAAATGAACGAAATTCAATAAAGAAATTGCATGTATTTTAACCACAGTGTTTTTCATTCAACAGTCGATGATGTCAAAGGGAAAAGAATGACAATTCTACAACGTATATGTTGTGATGGGTGAAGCAGGAGCGAAAAAGTGAAAGAGCAAGCTAGGGGAACAAAAGAGAGAGAGAGAGAGAGAGAGAGAGAGAGAGAGAGAGAGAGAGAGAGAGAGAGAGAGAGAGAGAGAGAGAGAGAGAGAGAGAGAGAGAGAGAGAAGAGAGAGAGAGAGAGAGAGAGACAGGCTGGTTCTGATTGGATGGGCCGGAAGGGGGGGGATGGAAGGAAGGAATGGAAGGGGGGAGGGAGGGAAGGGGGTTCCTCTCTCCCATGTTACCTTCGATCTCGTAAATTGTAACCCTCGTGACCCCTACACACACACACACACACACACACACACACACACACACACGCACCTATATAATATCAACAAAAAAGTTACATCATAGAGTGCAAAAATATATCTTCGAACCTAAAAAGTTACATTATAAAGTGCAAAAACAAATCTTTCAACCTATTTTAGTCTTTTCTCTCATAGTGCAAAAATACCACCTTAACCTCTTCTATCGTCGCTTCACCAAAGAGTGCATTCAACCATCACAAATAAACAACAACCTAATAGAATGTGTGTAAGGTCAGGCAATCAATTAGTACGTTTCAAGTAATGAAAGGAGAGCCTGGAAAAAAGTCCTTGTGATCACAGTAGCCGGGGTCCCAAGTTCAAAGGTCCAGCAGTCAGCAATCAATAATCACCCTCAGGCAGCTAGGTAATCGCCCTGCCTCCTTCCTCTCCTCTATCTTCATCACTCCTGCCATTTTCACTCATGTCCTTTTTATTATTACTCGCCAGTTTACAGTTATTGCCCTGTGACTACTTATTCGCTTTGTTACTCGTGTCTTCTTTAACCCCTTCACGCCCAGATCTTTCCTTTGCTATTAAAAATTGTGTGTTGTCGAGCCATAAAATCACGAAAAGTAGCTGAAAATAACAAAATATTTAGTGGACAAGAATACTAAACAGGTCATATCTATAAAATATTGCTTATATTCACTAAAAATCGTCTAATGGTAGTCAAATTACAATGGAAATTACGTTCTGGGTCTCAAGGGGTTAATTGTCTTCATATCAGGCACTGGACGTAAAACAGGGACATGTGACGTCACTGCATTATAACAACAGTGACACGTCTTGTTTGTTTACATTTGTGACGTTATAACTGTTTGTTCAATATCGCCACGTGATTTCCCGCACTTTCCAACTAAAATTTTTGAGTGTAATTATATCATTGTATTAAACTGCCTTATTTTATTTTATTTATCCTTTAATTTAACGGTTGAAAAGTGGTCAAAGGTGGTCAAAGTCATTCAAGATTAAGGACATTTTACAACAAGACTAAGTTAACATCACTTCACCAATCGACGCTGCTCACCACTATCCTTGCCTACACAAACACATTGGAGAAAGAAATCACTTCATCATCATTGCTACTATTTTCAAGGCTTACACACTACGGCAAAAGATGAAGTAAAAATGAGTTAAAAACATCACTTCACCAATCGACACTGCTCACCTATACCCTAACCAAAGACTACTCTATATGTATACAGTAGTCTTTGCCCTAACCAACAAAAAAATTGAAGAAAGAAACCCACTTCATCATCAGTATTCCTACCATTCTCAAGGCTTGCATACCACAGCACAAGATGAAGTAAATAAGAATTTAAAAAATCACTTCATCAATCGATACTGCTCAACCCTTACCAACACAAAAACATTGAAGAAAGAAACCACTTCAACATCATTACCATTTTTCTTTACCAACACAAACATTGAAAAATAACGTCACTTCATCATCCTCATTGCTAACATTCTCAAGGCTCAAAGCTCAAGACACCGCGTAACAAGATGAGGTAAAAAGACACACTAAGGATGATGACAACGCACGGTGGAGGCCTAATCACCGCCTTATCTAACTACCTCAACTAATCGCCTTATGGACCGTGCCGCCTGGGTAGTCCCGTCTCAAAGCCTTCACTTAGCTGGGTGACGCACGGATACATCAAGGCCTTTCAGAGTCTAAGCATGACAGTGATAAACGACTTGGAAGGTTTTTTTGTAGCCATAAGATGTTGACAAATTATTTTTAGGGAGTTCATAAGGAAATATTGATCTAGGTCGTATTAAAGATATGACATTTGGTGACTATAGTTGTTGTTGTGGTGGTGGTGATAGTGGTGGTGATGATAATGATAACAATAATGATACTAGTTTTTTTTATCATTATCATTACTTGCCATTATCGACATTAATATCATCATATATCATTGTCATCAGCATTTCTGTGGTGAATTTAGTTCAGTCCTCCCTGTTTCATTTTCTGTCACTCTTACGTATGTGGGTGGTATGGTAGCGTATATCACCAAAACTACCCCATTACCATATATTTCCACGTGACGCATTGCATCTATTACTCAAAACATATGAAAGGGAATGTAATGGGGGAATACTTGAGCATGTTATGGCAATAAGAAAATCTGTTTGTATTGGACAGCTATCATAAATCCTTACTAGAACTGAAATATCCCAAAGCAGCGGTTCTTGAATGGTGTGTGTGTATTCATCTAGTTGTATTTTTAAAGGGCCTGAGCTACGCTCGTATGGCCCCGTCTCCATAGCTACATTTTTTGTCATTCCATCCTTAGTGCTTAGTGTTGGCCGAAGCCAGCACCACGGGAGGCAGGTCACAAACCCCCGGCTAACACCCGGTACCATTCACTGCTGGGTGGACAGGGGTTCGGGTTCTAAGAAGACCGCTCGTCTGTCTTCGCCCCGCCCGGGGATTGAATCCGGGACTTCTCGGTTGTGAGCTGAGCGTGCTAACCGCTACACTACGGAGTACCCAATGAGTGAGTAAGTGAGTGTGTGTGCGTTCATCTAGTTGTATTTTACAGGGCCAGAGCAATGCTCGTGTGGCCCCGTCTCCATATCAACATTTTTTATCATTCATCCTTAGTGCTTTGTGTTGGCCGAAGCCAGAACCCCGGAGAGCAGGTCACAAACCCCGGCTAACACCCGGTGCGTGCGTGCGTGCGTGCGTGGTGGGTGGGTGGGTGGGTGGGTGGGTGGGTGGGTGGGTGGGTGGGTGGGTGGGTGGGTGGGTGGGTGGGTGGGTGGGTGGGTGGGTGGTGTGTGTGTGTGTGTGTGTGTGGTGTGTGTGTGTGGGTGCGAGCTTCTCCCAATTTGGATGCTCATTAGTTTAAATGGTAGTCTTGGATCTGAGGCGACCCCCCTCCCCTCTACACACACATCTCTTATCACTCTCATTATCATTATTGGTTATTTGCATTATTATCATAGCTATCAGCATTATTATCATTATCACTTATCGTTACTATGAATATTTACACATTCAATTTCTGCCAATGATTAGTTAGTTACGTACACACGATTATATATTTTAAGACAAATATACTCTACGGTCCGGGTTTGACACATTTCACTACTACCACGGGAAACACAGGATGAGGCGGCCATAAAAGTAGGGAAATACACACCAGTGATAATGCTCAGGATGACATAGCTAGAAGCAGAAGGGCTTCTATAGGAAAGCGGGAAATAGTTATTATTAATTCATGCCAAAAAAAGAAAGAAAATGAAAGGTTTATGATACGATAGTACATGATAACTATTCCTGGCCCATGGTTTTTTTCATATACTCAAGCACGTACTAATAATAGTAATGATAATAATAATAACAAAAATATAAATAATAAAAACAATGATGATAATAAGTTTAGCTATATACTACTACGCAATGATAATAAAGGCAACACAAACACCACTACGTAATTAAAACCATTATAAGGTACTTTAACCCTTACCCTACACACCTATTAAACTCTCATTAAAGCTATCTAACACTAATGAACTGGGCTTACGATGATACAGAAGAAGGTTCAGTTACTCCCTCAGCAGCGTCCTTCATAGTGAGCCATTCAAGAGAAGAGAAAACGAACGTTGCAAAAATCTAAGAAAACGATCCTTTTAAGGGTGACATTAGAAATACCGATGCCTACGAAAGTATGGATGCCTTGGAAAGTTTTGTCTTTTGATACCTAAGAAAAACAATACCTAGAAAAATATTGATATATAATGTTAGATGAATAGACTTACTGATGACGAACAGTAACAGAAAGCTTAGATCTTAGATTGTTGCTGTTTTAATAAACAAATATTAAATTATCAATCTTCACAAATTTTATCCCCCGTGCTGTGGCAACGTCAGTATGGGAGAACACGTGAACTTAACAGAGGGGCAGGTGGTCGGGGGAAGGTTCCGCATAGAGGCCAAGCTGGGGCAGGGTGGCTTTGGCAGTGTGTACAGTGCAATAGGTCTGCATACCGGGGACCGCCACGCCCTCAAGGTAGAACGAGGCGAGAGGAACGTCATGATGAAGGAATTGCTGGTAATGTTAGATGTAGGCGGGAAGGGGCGCGTTGGTCCTGCCGCTACAGAGTGGTGGAGGCTGGGCAACAACAGCGTTCTGACCATGGAGGTTAAGGGCCGGAATGTGCAGGGCGTGAACAACAGTCTGGCGTCCATTGGCTTGCTAATGGTAAGCGTGCTGACACTATTGGGGAAGCTGCATCACTATGGTTATCTACATAGGGACATCAAGGCAAGCAACATTGTGTTCGGTAATCCCTACGACCCGGAAGATGTTCACAGCCTCTACCTTGTGGACTTTGGACTGTCGGATAGGTACCGCGGGCCGAATGGTGAACACTTGCTGCATCGGGATGGAGTGCGACCCAAAGGTACCTTCCAGTACCTAAGTATTTGGAGCCACAAGCAGGTGTTACAGTCCCGCCGCGATGACCTTGAGTCTCTGGCTTACATGGCGGGCAGGCTGCTAAAGGGTCGCCTACCGTGGGTCTTTATGCCCAAGAAGCGGCGCAAGCATTCAGTGGCGGCATTCATTAAAGAGCAACACACTGACATGATATTCAGCAGCTGCCCGGAGGTCTTTGCTGACTTCCTGCAGTACGTACGCGGTCTGGAATACGACGAGGAGCCAGACTACGAGACCTGGAGTTTTGCCTTCATGAACCTCGCTTTCCAGCACGACCAAGACGGCTATCACCTACGCAAGTGCCGTGAGGACGTCTACCCCCCTCAACATCGTCTCAATCCTCCTTCGAGACGCGCATCATTTATCACTGATTCTTTAAAAAAAAAAAAATTTAAACCTAAGAGAAAATATCAAAAACGGTAAATTTCCAGAAAAAAAAAACATAATCACTTTAGTGGACAAAATTATATTTTTCTGGTGAGTTTTGATAGGTTTTGAATAAATCTGCTAACCATTTATGTCGCAAATCCTTTTTTTTCCGGTAATAACGGTAATAACCAGGGTTGTTTGATTTAAATAAAGTTGATTTTAATCACTGATTTAAATCAAATTATTATTTTTTTCAATCACTGATTTAAATCATAACCTTATCATTATTTGAAAACGAGAGGGGAAAGAAGGAAAATAAGCAAATGGCTTTATGAACACCAATTTTATCATTGTAGTATAATTATATCATAATGAGACACAATGAGTGGTGCGGGGAATCCACTGTGGCACTTTTAGATAGCAAATTGCCATGTGGCTGTTTTCACAGCAGAATTTTTTTTCTCAATTATATATATTTTTTTTTTGTTGTTGATGTTGTTGTACTGTACAGAAAGCCACACTACTATAACCAAAAGTTGAATGTGCATGTTACTTTTATTTATAAAAGGCCAAAGTGATATTAACCAAAATTTAATATGCATTATGATTATATCAAGCAAAAAATAAAATTATCTTGCTTAACCGCCGAAGTAATTATTACTACAACAAAAATCCCATTGAATCCGATTGACTTCCCATCGGGAAGTCAAGTAGCAAGGATGACTGAATAATTAGGCCGAACAGTATGATATAGCAAAATCAGGCAATATTTTGTGTAGCTGACTCTTATCATAGACAAAATGATGACCTTTCATATGCCAGCTTGGAGTTTATTACCGGAGGTCAAATTAATAATCATATGGTGTGTCTTGAGGGAGGGGGGTTAAGCTTGCAGGACGGTAAAGACCGCCCACTTGATTCCCCCAGCCAATAGGAACCACGAATGGGACAGGGCCAGTCTGGATGTGTTTTCGCGAGCATCAGTGCTGCCTGGGCCAGCCCAGACCGGTCTAGACGGGCCTGGCAAACGTCGCGAAACGCGCTTATAGACATAGGCCTATTGATGTGAAAACGTCCATCACAGAAATGGAAAATATGCAAATTCATCTGTATTTCATGTTATATGCATTTTGTATTCACTTATTCTATCTCTTTTGAGTTATAAATATGCTAATGCTAAATAATATCCTGTAGTAGTTAGATTTCATGTAGAACATCAAATCAATATAAATAAAAAAAAATCGATTTAAATCAAGTAAATCTGATTTAAATCAAATAAATAGTTTTTTTTTTTTTTTTAAATAAAAAAAATCTACAACCCTGGTAAAAACGTACTTGGCGGAATGGAGCGTCCACCCGCTAT
>JACEEZ010011211.1:372493-404576 GCA_016584305.1 Chionoecetes opilio
ATGATAGGGAAGTTCTACAATGCCTTTCCCCCCCCCCCCTCCTTCACAGTGCTTGCAACCCACTAAACTCACACCAAGCTCCCGATGTCCTCTCCTCTTCTCTCTCTTATCTCCATACATTACTGACTACAAAAAGCTATACATCGGTGACCTGGGACCAAAGTGACATGCAAGGCTTGGATACCAGTAGATACGAGAGTAGATATGAATAAAAAGTAGATAAATCATAATAGTAGTAACAGTAGAAACAAGGTGAGCTTTAAACTGGTAAACTAGGACCAATGAACACCATATATCATCATGATTCTAATATTTTCACTATCACATAATAATAATAATATCCCTTCCTTCCAGCCCATCATCTTCCCTGTCCTCTCCTCTCTCTCCTCCTGTCTTCCTCTCTTCCTAGCCCACCATCTTCCCTATCCTCTCCTCTCTCTCCTCCTGTCTTCCTCTCTTCCTAACCCACCATTTTCCCTATCCTCTCCTCCTCTTCTCCTGTCTTCCTCCCTTCCTTCAAGCCCACCATCTTCCCTATCCTCTCCTCTCTCTCCTCCTGTCTTCTTCACTTCCTTCAAGCCCACCATCTTCCTTATCCTCTCCTCTCTCTTCCTAGCCCACCATCTTCCCTATCCTCTCCTCTCTCTCCTGTCTTCCTCTCTTCCTAGCCCACCATCTTCCCTATCCTCTCCTCTCTCTCCTGTCTTCCTCTTTTCCTCCAAGCCCACCGTCTTCCCTATCGTCTCTCTCTATCCTATATAATCTTCCGTGTCTCCATCCCACAATACCCTAATAACACTAGGCACGGAACCTTGTTAAGACTGGCTTTATTAACCTCCCACAATACTCCAGGCCCCTCCGAGACAGAAGCTCCATCTTGTCATTCCCTTCAGTCTAAGACAAAGTAAGTAAAGACAAGTTATAATAAGGCAAAATTACCAACATAATGTCACTACTTTTCTTTTACTTTTTTTTTCCTACTTCCCCTTCTCCCTACCTTCCCACTATTCTTTCTATTTTTGTTTCTCCCTTTGTCCCTGTCTCTGTTAGCCTATAATCTCTTGCTCCCCTTTCATAGCCACATATATCAACAAAGAACAAATGATTGATGTCCAAAAAAAAGCCTCCTGCCGCCTCCTACTGACCTAAAGAACTGCAGACTTAGAGGGTTAAACAACACCTTATCTTTTTAACCCCTTGAGGCCCAAAACATAATTTCCATTGTAATATGGCTACCATTAGACAATTTTAATTATTATAAGTAATATTTTCATAGATATGACCTGTTTAGTTTCCTTGTCCACTAGCTTCTCTGATATATTAAGTTACTTTTCGTGATATTATGGCTAATATTATGACGATTATATACAGCAAAGGAAAGATCTGGGCGTGAAGGGGTTAATGCAGTGCAGCATATTTTCTTTTTTCTCCCTCGCCACCTACAACAGAACCTTTGCAACTGTTACTTTTACCTGCCCTACCTATGTACCCTTACTATTATATATTTACCAATTTAATATACCTATTTACTGCCTAACAATGACAACAGAACCTTTGCAACTGTATTTTGTATATGCCCTGCCCGGAGGTATACGGTGAAGACGTATTATAATCTTGATGGTGTACAACTTATAAGATGACATACATACTTTACGAGGGTGTAGGACTGTAGGTATGTACAAGTGAGGTAAACAAAAATATTAAACGGTTATTATAGTACGACGTAAGGCTATTTTTGTATTGAACCTCTAGATGTAAAATTATTTGTACGTATTATAATCTTGATAGTGTAAAATTTATAAGAAGACATAGATACTTTCCGAGGTGCACGTACAAATGAGGTAAAATACGGTTATTATAGTAAAGCATAAGGCCATTTTCAGACGTGTTAGTTCCAGATGACATGTTGAACTTCTTGACACTAAATTATTCCTATGTTTAACTCCATTACCTGAACCTTTAGATGCATACCGTACCAAGGAAAAATGCGTGACTCACTTATCGAATAAATGGTAGAAGGAAATTTGTGAGTCACCGCACAGTCCATCCAAAGAAAAAAATCAATGTCTCGCTTATCGAATAAATGGTAAAGGAAAATTATGAGTCACCGAGCGGTCCATAACAAGTAAAAAAATCCATGACTCGCTTATCGAATAAATGGTAAAGAAAAATTATGAGTCACCGATCGGTCCATCAGGTACGCTGCTGACCTTCATCTCATAAATCTTTCGATCGATTTTTAGCCATCAGACAGCGCGCCTCTATTGGCCGGCGATCTGGTCTTGTCAGCGGCCTCTGGCAATCGACTTTGTGCTCTGCTTGGGTTGAGGGCCTCTTAGCCGCCCTCCATCCTGCCGCTGACATCAAAAGGGCGGCGAGAGAGAGAGAGAGAGAGAGAGAGAGAGAAGAGAGAGAGAGAGAGAGAGAGAAAGAGAGAGAGAGGGAGAGGGAGAGGGAGAGGGAGAGGGAGGGAGAGGGAGAGGAGAGAAGAGAGAGAGAGAGAGAGAGAGAGAGAGAGAGAGAGATGGAGAGAGAGAAGACGAGAGAGAGAGAGAGAGAGAGAGAGAGAGAGAGAGAGAGAGAGAGAGAGAGAGAGAGAGAGAGAGACAGACAGACAGACAGACAGACAGACAGACAGACAGACAGACAGACAGAAAGATAGATAGATAGATAGAGACAGACAGACAGACAGACAGATAGAGACAGACAGACAGACAGAGAGACAGATAGGAGAAATAAAGAGAGAAAGAAAGAAAGACAGAGAGAGAAAGAGAGATGGAGAGAGAATGAAAGAGAGAGAGAGAGAGAGAGAAATATGTACGGCGTATGGGTATGAATATATAATTTATGGTGCACCTTATCAACTTTCCTCATAACAGAAGATTTATGAGTACATACATTTAATCACACACAGAAGGAAAACTGTTCCCGAGAGAACCATTAAGAAAATAACATATTTCCGCTATTATTTTTTTTCCTTTCTTTAAACGACTTTCCTTTTTTTTATAACATTTCCTTTTCTTTTTCCTTTCTTTTTCTTTCTCTCTTTTTTTCCTTTCTTTCTTCTTTCTTTCTTTTTCCTTTCTTTCTTCTTTCTTTCTTTTTCCTTTCTTTCTTTCTTCTTTCTTTCTTTTTCCTTTCTTTCTTCTTTCTTTGCTTTTTCTTTTTCTTTAACGACCATTTCACATGATCGAATAAATAAAGATATAAATATGAACTAAATAAAAACCTGAACCCAACAACCTGATCAACACACCGATAAGTTATAATTCAAATCGTTTATACTTTGATTAATTAAAGAGAGGAAGCAAGAACTAATTACCGCAAGACTTCCTGAGCCTCGATTCTGGGTTAAAATTGATACGAGGGAGAAACATCCAATTAAGAAACCTTAATGAACCCGTCAAAGAGAGTTAATTAGGTAGAGTAAGAGAGTTATTCAATCTTAACTATCAGATTCTTACTGATTTAGAACCATTAATATTTTTTACTATTAGGTATTTTAATATTTTGTACTATTTACTATTTACTTTTTACTATTATTTTTTTTTAACCTACTTGTGTCCCAATAAATTACAAGATGCTATAAATATATTGTTCATAATGAGTGTCAACCTGAACGATAAAGAAAGAACTATGACGTAATTCCAGACATTTTCATATATATTCTTTCATATTGATAATTCTACTCAACTCTTCAATACTCTGAAACGACAAACAAAAATATAAATAAGTACAAATATTATGATTTTGGTATTTCCTATCAATAAAAGAGGACAAATTATTTCAAGGTATTTCTAATTATTCACGAAGGACATATTTTTTCATCTCTGTGTGAACAAGGGTAAAAATCAGGAGCAATTGTCGGTAAAGATACAATTTCCTCGTCAACGCACATTAATGATATAAATAAGTACAAATATAATGATTTCGATAATAATTCCTACCATTACCAGACGACAAATTTATAGGAATTTTAATTATTCACGATTTTTTTCTCTCTCAATGTGAAAAATGGAAAAAATCAGGAGCAATTACCGGTAGAGTTAAAGTTCCCTCGTCAACGCACATTAAAAAGATATAAGTAAGTACAAATAATATGATTCTGATAATAACTCCTACCATTACAGGTGGACAAATTATTTCTAGGCTTATTCTAAATATTATTCATGAAAGACTTTTTTATGGGAACAAGGGAAAAAATCAGGAGCAATTGTGGGTAGAGTTAAAGTTTCCTCGTCACCACACAAGCAAACAGCGGCGGCCGAAACCCACAACCAAACAACCAAATAACCAAACAAACAAACAAACCCACAACCAAACAAACAAACAAACCCACAACCAAACAAACAAACAAACCCACAACCAAACAAACCAAACAACCCACAACCAAACCCACAACCAAACAAACAAACAAACCCACAACCAAACAAACAAACATACCCACAACCAAACAAACAAACAAACAAACCACAACCAACAACCAAACAAACAATCAAACAAACAAACAAACAAACACAGCTTTCCTGTCTGTTTGTGTGAGCGACGATAGATATTTTTTGGGGTATTTTGTGATACTTTCAGACTTCCAACGTGGGAAAAAAGTAATATATTTATAAATTACACGAATCCATCTCTCTCTCTCTCTCTCTCTCTCTCTCTCTCTCTCTCTCTCTCTCTCTCTCTCTCTCTCTCTCTCTCTCTTCTGTCTCTCATTCTGTCTGCCTCATTCTGTCTGTCTGTCTGTCTGTCTGTCTGTCTGTCTGTCTGTCTGTCTGTCTGTCTGTCTGTCTGTCTGTCTGTCTGTCTGTATGTATGTATGTATGTATGTATGTATGTATCTCTCTCTCTCTCTCTCTCTCTCTCTCTCTCTCTCTCTCTCTCTCTCTCTCTCTCTCTCTCTCTCTCTCTCTCTCTCTCTCTCTCTCTCTCTCTCTCTATTTCTGTCTGTCTGTCTCTCTTATTATGTCTGTCTGTCTCTCATTATGTCTTTTTGTCTCTCATTCTGTCTGTCTGTCTCTCATTCTGTCTGTCTCTCTCTCTCATTCTGTCTGTCTGTCTCTCTCTCATTCTGCCTGTCTGTCTCTCTCTCATTCTGCCTGTCTGTCTCTCTCGCATTCTGTCTCTCTCTCTCTCTCTCTCTCCTCTCTCTCTCTCTCTCTCTCTCTCTCTCTCTCTCTCTCTCTCCTCTCTCTCTCTCTCTTTTCCCCCTCCCCCCGGCGCGTCTTTCCCCTCGTGGGCACCAAATAAATAAATGGGTGAACCTTCCCCTGAATTCCAAAGGGCGTCTCGCGGGGCCTCTCCGGACGCCTCCACGCCCATCAACAAACACAGTCACGTCCACCGCGCCCCTGGAGACTGTGGTGGTGGTGGTGGTGGTGGTGGTGGTGGTGGTGGTGGTATCTATTTCTTTCCTGATGTTGTACAAGACCTACTTTGGTCACTGACCTACTTTTCTGTGTGCGTATGTGTGTATTGTGTGTGTGTGTGTGTGTGTGTGTGTGTGTGTGTGTGTGTGTGTGTGTGTGTGTGTGTGTGTGTGTGTGTGTGTGTGTGTGTGTGTGTGTGTGTACGTGTGTGTGTGTGTGTATGTGTGTGTGTATGTGTGTGTGTGTGTGTGTGTGTGTGTGTGTGTGTGTGTGTGTGTGTGTGTGTGGTGTGTGTGTGTGTGTGTGTGTGTGTGTGTGTGTGTGTGTGTGTGTGTGTGTGTGTGTGTGTGTGTGTAAGTGTGTGTGTGTGTGTGTGTGTGTGTGTGTGTGTGTGTTTGCATTCCGCCACGCAATATACCTGCCATCCGTGACACCTCATGACGCCGAGACAAGATCAAACGCAGGTCAAGGACTCGAAAAGAGGAAGGTCGAAAAGGAGAGAGGAGGAGGAATACAAAGGAATACAAAGGAATAACAGACAGCAAAAGCCATACTGGGCCAAACGAGGCTGCCTGTGTGACTATTTTCAACCTCTATAGTTTCTACGTGTTAGAGGTAAAATAATAAGAAAGTTGAAGGCTTCTCCCCATCACCCTCTCCCTCCGGCCCAGGCTGGCAGGAAAAAAAGTGAGAAAAAAACACCATACAGTATTGAAAAGCTGCCATGGAATTTGATAAGAAAGATTGAAGGAGAGACATACTCTAAACTAAAGCTAAAGCTATAAAAAAAAATACGTAGGGCCGAAGTAATCAAGTTAGACAGTTGATGCTAAGTGTTTATATAGTTTGTTCTTAACCACTTGAAGCCCAGAACGTAATTTCCATTGTAATTTGGGTACCATTAGACAATTTTTAGTGACTATAAGCAATATTTTATAGCCATGACCTGTTTAGTATCCTTGTCCACTAACTAATTTGGTATATTCAGTGACTTTTCGTAATTTTATGGCTGACAACATACAATTTTTATAGCAAAGGAAAGATCTGGGCGTGAAGGGGTTAAACGCCTCAACCTCAAACGATGAGGAGGGAGGAGGAGGCATGGTGTTGTCCCCCCTCCCGCCACGCCAGTATCCATTTTTTAATCTCATAAAAGCAAACACAAACAAAAATCCTAAAGGTAAGTTCTGGGTAAGGGACACTCTATTAAACTGACCCTCGCTACAAACGACCCTTAACCTTCCCTTCCTCCCTTCCTTCTCTCCCTTCTCCCTCGTTTTCTCTCCCCTCCCTCTCTCCTCACACCTCACTGAACGTCACTTTTCCCCTGATTTGTGAGGTTTTCAGGGAAGGTTCACTGGGGAAAAGGGAGTGAGAAAAATATAAAGAAAGGAGAGAAAAAGGCTAAAAAGTCCTTACTCCTACGAGGGAGTTACCACTTTTATCTTTTTTTACTTCTTGGCTATGTGGTAAAGTGACAAACAGACCCGCGAAACATTCCGTAAATCAGGGTTCGAGTCTTTGCTCTTCATACAAATTTATAAGTTTTTTTTTTTTTTTTGTATTTTTACGAATTTATTAGCTTTTGCTTTTTTTTCTTCAGTTTTTTACTTTGAGTTTTTACTTTTTTTATGAATTTTTTAGTTTTTGCTCTTTTTTTCTTCTTTTTTGTCTTTTTATGAGTCTCTTCTCTTAATACGAATTTATTAGTTTTTGTTCTTTTTTGTGTATTTTTTTGTTTTTATGTCTTTTTTACCACGCACGTTTCTGCCATCCTTTACGGGTCGCTTCACCCTGAAAAGGTTGAGCCGTGGACCCGTTGACACAGGATTGTAGCTCCGTGTCTCCAGTTAAGAGTGTTTACTTGGCACTAGAGAAAAAACATGACTACAATATATAATCAGTGTCACGGCAAAACACGACACAGAAAGAACATCACGCCATCATTTTTTCGTATATTTTACTTTAGTGAGATTTTCTTTTACGCAGTGCTAAAAGAATATTTGGACCTTACATTTTTCTTTTTACCTCAGTGAGATTTTTCTTTTTTTAACTTCAGGGAGACGTTTTTTGTTTGTTTTACTTCAGAGTGAGACGTTTTTTGTTTGTTTTACTTCAGAGTGAGACGTTTTTTGTTTGTGTTTTACTTCAGAGTGAGATGTGTTTTTTTTTTTCACAGTGAGATGTTTTGTTGTTTTTTTCACTTCAGAGTGAGATGCTTTTTTTATTTTACTTCAGAGTGAGATGTGTTTTTGTTTTTTTCACTTCAGAGTGAGATGCTTTTTTTATTTTACTTCAAGTGAGATGGTTTTTTTATTTTACTTCAGAGTCAGATGCTTTTTAAATTTTACTTCAGAGTGAGATGTTTTTTTATTTTACTTCAGAGTGAGGTGGGTTTTTTTTTTACTGTTTCACGAGGGCAAGGAAGGGAGACATGAGGGAAATGAGGGGACTTCCTTGAACTTGACTCCCCTCATGGTTTTACAGAGGCTATAACACCCTGTCTGGCGCCTTAAGGGAACACTGACGCAAGGGCGGCTAAAAACTCCTTCAGGAAGAACATAAGAACATAAGAAAATAAGGAAGCTACAAAAGGCCGTGAGACCTATACACGTGGTAGTTCCTGTTACTTAATACTACCTACATCCACCTTTCATCCCCATCCATGCATTTATCTAGCCTCCTTTTTAAAGCTCCCTTTTGACTCCGCACTAACTACCTGACGACTGAGTCCATTCCACGAAGACCACAAAAGGGACGCAGGTTGTACAGACGCCACGCCTCTTCCTTCCTTCGTCGCGAGGCAGGACTTAAGAACCAAAGGGCATCGTGAGGTGTTAGATGTAAAACTATTGAATTATTTACACTTTGCCGATTCTAACGTGGAAAAAATGTAAAAGATTCATAAATTACACGAATCCACCTCTCTCTCTCTCTCTCTCTCTCTCTCTCTCTCTCTCTCTCTCTCTCTCTCTCTCTCTCTCTCTCTCTCTCTCTCTCTCCCTCTCTCTCTCTCTCCAGAAATTGACTCCAGGATTACGTCATGCGGGAAGAAATATAAATACAACTATGGAAACTGTATTTTTTTGGCTCTGCAACTTTGAGATGAAAAATGTATCAAGTTTGGAGTTGCTAATAACATTTTTTTTTCTCTCTCTCTCTCTGGAACTAAAGAAAAGAAAGATCCACACACTCTAAATCAACGTGTGAACAAGAGGAAATTGAATCATTTGGAGGAGCGGAAGCAGCGACGAGAAGAAATGACATCCAAAAAGAAAAGAAAAAGGCTAGGAAAAAAAACACGCGAAAAGGAAAAGAAGGAAAAGAAAAACAAGAACGGCATGGAAGAGTTCTCGGTCAAAGTTAATGAGAAATAAAGGAAAAAAAAACATGCAAAATCGATCTTATTCAAACAGGCAAATAAAAAAAAAATGGAGGAAGACAATAAAATATAAAAAAAGAATAAATTAATGAAGGGTATGAAAGAGAAGTCAGATAAGGAAAACAGAAAAATAAAACCAAAACTGAAACTAATCTTACTCAAAAAGGTATAAAATGGAACGGCAACCTATCCCATTCCTCTGCCTATTCAACCCAAAGTTACCTATCTATAATCCTTAACCTGAATCCCCTTAAGTCACTGATCTCCCTTCGCTGCGGCTCAAGTTTTCTAAGTCAGCAGCCGCGCCCGAGACTTGAGCCCTTATAGACATGATTGAGACCCTTCTAAAGTTGATCAAATCCTCTTCTAAGTTAATCCCTTTCCCTTCCAAAGCTCAGTGGCAGATTTTACCATTACTTATTTTCCTCTTTCCCTTCTTCTCAATATGGAGAGAGAGAGAGAGAGAGAGAGAGAGAGAGAGAGAGAGAGAGAGAGAGAGAGAGAGAGAGAGAGAGAGAGAGAGAGAGAGAGAGAAGAGAGAGAGAGAGAGAGAGAGAGAGAGAGAGAGAGAGAGAGAGAGAGAGAGAGAGAGAGAGAGAGAGAGAGAGAGAGAGAGAGAGAGAGAGAGAGAGAGAGAGAGAGAGAGAGAGAGAGAGAGAGAGAGAGAGAGAGAGAGAGAGAGAGAGAGAGAGAGAGATGGGAGAAATTGATTTGAGGGCGGAAAGATGGCACAAGTAAATAAAAATGAAAAGCAAATGACACACAAGTGTCAAACTCAAAAGCGCATGTCCATATGTGTGTGTGTGTGGGTGTGCGTGTGCGTGTGCGCGTGCGTGCGTGCGTGCGTGTGTGTGTGTGTGTGTGTGTGTGTGTGTGTGTGGTGTGTGTGTGTGTGTGTGGTGGTGTGTGGTGTGTGTGCGTGTGTGTGTGTGTGTGTGTGTGTGTGTGTGTGTGTGTGTGTTATGTGTGTGTGTTTGTGTATTCATCTAGTTGTCTAGTTGTATTCATCTAGTTGTATTTTACAGGGCCAGAGCAACGCTCGTATGGCCCTGTCTCCATATCAACATTTATTTTATCATTCATGCTTTGTGCTTAGTGTTGGCCGATGCCACCACCCCGGGAGGGGGGTCACAAACCCCCGGCTGACACCCGGTACCCATTCACTGCTGGGTGGACAGGGGCTCGGGTTTTAAGAAGACCGCCCGTCTGTCTTCGCTCCGCCCGGGGATCGAACCCGGGACTTCTCGGTTGTGAGCCGAGCGTGCTAACCCTTACACTACGGAGTCCCCCTCCGTGTGTGTGTCTGTGTGGGCGTGTGCGTGTGCGCGTGCGTGTGTGTGTGTGTGTTAATAGGTTAAAGGTCAGTTTAGATGACAAGTAAACACAACCGGATTAAATTCATGTGCGCATAAAAAATAATTGTATATTTAGCATCTATCATATCTCTCTCTCTCTCTCTCTCTCTCTCTCTCTCTCTCTCTCTCTCTCTCTCTCTCTCTCTCTCTCTCTCTCTCTCTCTCTCTCTCTCTCTCTCTCCAAGAAATGATAAGTTTATGTATTATGGTCCTTACCTTATATCATTAAATATTGTAGGTGGTGCACGTATTATTGAAACTATTAAAGAGTTGTTATTGTTATTATTCTTGGCGATGGTAGTGGTTGTGGTGGCGATGATGGTGGTAATGGTGGTGGTTGTGGTAGTGGTGATGGTGGTAGTGGTGGTGGTTGTGGTAGTGGTGATGGTGGTAGTGGTTGTGGTGGCGATGATGGTGGTAGTGGTAGTGGTTGGGGTGGTAAAGAAGATATGGAAGAAAGACAAAGGAAACAACAGCAACACAAAAGTATAAGAGAGCCTAATAAGAGTAATGGTATGATTGATATCGGTCATCAAACACAGGTTAATGATAATGAGTCCCAAGGTAAGCCATCCCCTCCCCCTTCCTACCTGTCCATAATGAGTACAGGTAACCTCACATCACAATACACGCCATTTATCTTCCCTAAGGGACATTTACCTTCCCTAAGTCACATTTACCTTCCCTAAGTCACATTTACCTTCCCTAAGTCACATTTACCTTCCCTAAGTCACATTTACCTTCCCTGAGTCATATTTACCTTCCCTAAGTCACATTTACCTTCCCTGAGTCATATTTACCTTCCCTAAGTCACATTTACCTTCCCTGAGTCACATTTACCTTCCCTAAGTCACATTTACCTTACCCGAGTCACATGTACCTTCCCTAAGTCACATTTACCTTCCCTGAGTCACATGTACCTTCCCTGAGTCACATGTACCTTCCCTGAGTCACATTTACCTTCCCTAAGTCACATGTACCTTCCCTGAGTCACATGTACCTTCCCTGAGTCATATTTACCTTCCCTAAGTCACATTTACCTTCCCTGAGTCACATGTACCTTCCCTGAGTCACATGTACCTTCCCTGAGTCACATATACCTTCCCTGAGTCACATTTACCTTCCCTGAGTCACATTTACCTTCCCTAAGTCACATTTACCTTCCCTGAGTCACATGTACCTTCCCTGAGTCACATGTACCTTCCCTGAGTCACATTTACCTTTCTTGAGTCACATTTACCTTCCCTGAGTCACATGTACCTTCCCTGAGTCACATGTACCTTCCCTGAGTCACATTTACCTTCCCTGAGTCACATGTACCTTCCTGACGTACAGTACTGAGCACATTTACCTTCCCTGAGTCACATGTACCTTCCTGAGTCACATGTACCTTCCTGGCATTACTTCTGAGTCACATTACCTTCCCTGAAGTCACATGTACCTTCCCTGAGTCACATGTACCTTCCCTGAGTCACATTTACCTTCCCTGAGTCACATGTACCTTCCCTGAGTCACATGTACCTTCCCTGAGTCACATGTACCTTCCCTGAGTCACATTTACCTTCCCTGAGTCACATGTACCTTCCCTGAGTCACATGTACCTTCCCTGAGTCACATGTACCTTCCCTGAGTCACATGTACCTTCCCTGAGTCACATGTACCTTCCCTGAGTCACATGTACCTTCCCTGAGTCACATGTACCTTCCCTGAGTCACATGTACCTTCCCTGAGTCACATGTACCTTCCCTGAGTCACATGTACCTTCCCTGAGTCACATTTACCTTCCCTGAATCACATTTTATCCTCTCCATGAAAACCAACACTTAGTAAACTTAGTTAACTAACCTCAACTACTATACAATATTTGCACAGTTTTAGATCTCAGTTAATTAAATTCGTACATCATCTTCTCTATGTCAAGTAAAACTGATTTTGTGATAGGGTTTCTACATTCGCAGTCTTTTACGTGTCATTATTGGCATTTACATTATTACGAAGCAACATATATTAATTTTTATTTCTGAGCCATATTGTAATGAGAAGTGTTCCCAAGGGTGGAGGAGGTAAATTATCCTAAATTGCTGCTGCTATTCTTCTTCTTCTTCTTCTTCTTCTTCTTCTTCTTCTTCTTTCTTCTTCTTCCTCCTCCCTATCATACTTATTCTTCCTCCTCCTCTCGTTGTTTTTCTTCTTCTTCTTCTTCTTCTTCTTCTTCTTCTTCCTCCCTATCATACTTATTCTTCCTCCTCCTCTCGTTCTTCTTCTTCTTCTTCTTCTTCTTCTTCTTCTTCTTCTTCCTATCATACTTATTCTTCCTCCTCCTCTCCATGTTCTTCTTCTTCTTCCTGTGACCCACTCTCCCTCCCTCTCACACATATACTAAAGTAGGTTCTTCGATTCCAGAAAGTCATCCATATATCAGACTAATTATTTTCTTCCGTGCACATTTGCTTGTCGACCCATGTATGTATGTATATATGCATGTATGTATGTATATATGTATGTGTGTATGTACATTATGTATATATGTATGTATGTATGTATGTATGTATGTATGTATGTATGTATGTATGTATTCTTCCATCGATCATTCAAACTGTCTATCTACCTATCAAATTGTCTATCTATCTATCAAATTGTCTATCTATCTATCAAATTGTCTATCTATCTATCAAATTGTTTATCTATCTATCAAATTGTCTATCTATCTATCAAATTGTTTATCTATTTATCAAATTGTCTATCTATCTATCAAATTGTCTATCTATCTATCAAATTGTTTATCTATCTATCAAATTGTTTATCTATCTATCAAATTGTCTATCTATCTATCAAATTGTTTATCTACCTATCAAATTGTCTATCTATCTATCAAATTGTCTATCTATCTATCAAATTGTTTATCTATCTATCAAATTGTCTATCTATCTATCAAATTGTTTATCTATCTATCAAATTGTCTATCTATCTATCAAATTGTCTATCTATCTATCAAATTGTCTATCTATCTATCAAATTGTTTATCTATCTATCAAATTGTTTATCTATCTATCAAATTGTCTATCTATCTATCAAATTGTTTATCTATCTATCAAATTGTCTATCTATCTATCAAATTGTTTATCTATCTCACAAATTGTCTAACTATCTATCAAATTGTCTATCTATCTATCAAATTGTTTATCTATCTATCAAATTGTCTATCTATCTATCAAATTGTTTATCTATCTATCAAATTGTCTATCTATATATCAAATTGTCTATCTACCTATCTATCAAATTGTCTACTATATATCAAATTGTCTATCTACCTATCAAACTGCCTATTAACCTATCAAACTGCCTATCTGCCTATCAAACGGTCTATCTATCTCCTCGTATCCCGTCCAGAATACAATATAGCGAGAATATGAATTATATCATATTCATGTAAAAGTGTTCACCAATAATCCCTTGTATTCCAATTAATATTCGCCGGTTCTAAGTCTTCCTACCGACAGTAATGACTCCAGCCACAGCTTTATCAGTGTACAGGTTGAGGGCGGGGGAGGGGTGGAGGGGAAGAGTGGGGGAGGGGAGGAAGAAGAGGAGAGAGGGGAAGAAGAGGAGGGAGGGGAAGAAGAGGAGGGAGGGGAAGAAGAGGAGGGAGGGGAAGAAGAGGAGGAGGGGAAGAGAGGAGGAGGGAAGAGAGGAGGGAGGGAAGAGAGAGGGAGGGGAAGAGAGGAGGAGGGGAGAGGGAGAGGGAAGAGGAAGGAGGGGAAGAAAGAGGGAGGGGAAAGAGAGGGAGGGAGAAGAGGAAGGAGGGGAAGAGGGGGGAGGGGAGAGAGGGAGGGGAAGAGGGGAGGGAAGAGGGTGAGGGGAAGAGGGGGAGGGGTAGAGTGGGGAGGAGAGGGGAGGGAAGAAGGGAGGAAGAGGGGGGCGGGAAAGAGGAGGGGAGAGAGGGATAGAGTGGAAAGAGGGAGGAGGAAGTGGGAGGGAAGAAGGGAGGAGGGCAAAGGGAAGGGTAAGAGGGGGGAGGGGGGTAATATAACGTCCTGATGATGGCATTGATCGTTGTGGTTAGTTAGTTACACCTTTCCGGGTCATTGGGTGGACCAGCCTTATAAAGTGTCCCATTGGCTGAGAGTAAATGGAGCTTTAAACTTTAAATCCCATCAAACAGAAAAAAAAGAAAAAAATGAAGTGAAAAAAATTGACACATGCTCTCTCTCTCTCTCTCGCTCTCTGTCACACACACACACACACACACACACACACACACACACACACACACACACACACACACACACACACACACACACACACACACACACACACGTCACCACCACGCACACACACACACACACACACACGTCACACACACCCACACCCACACCCACACCCCACACCACCACCGCTCTCTCTCTCTCTCTCTCTCTCTCTCTCTCTCTCTCTCTCTCTCTGTATCACACACACACACACACCCACCTCTCTCTCTCTCTCTCTCTCTCTCTCTCTCTCTCTCTCTCTCTCTCTCTCTCTCTCTCTTCTCTCTCTCTCTCTCTCTCTCGCTCTATCTGTATCACACACACACACACACACACCCACGCACACACACCCACCACACACTCTCTCTCTCTCTCTCTCTCTCTCTCTCTCTCTCTCTCTCTCTCTCTCTCTCCTCTCTCTCTCTCTCTCTCTCTCTCTCTCTCTCTCTCTCTCTCTCTCTCTCTCTCTCTCTCTCCTTCCTACGGCTATTCGGTGTCAACTTGCATCGACACGAGCAGCGACAAAGGTTACACTACCGTCATGGTAAGCTCCAGAATACGACCGTTTAATTCCTATCACTCTTTAACCCCTTCACGCCCAGATCTTTCCTTTGCTATAAGAAATTGTCTGTTGTTAGCCATAAAATTACGAAAAGTACCTGAATATACCAAATTAGTTAGTGGACAAGGATACTAAACAGGTCATATCTATAAAATATTGCATATATTCATTAAAAATCATCTAATGGTTCCCAAATTACTACGGAAATTACGTTCTGGGTCTCATAGGGTTAATTAAACTAACACATATAATTATCATAATATTTCCTTCTCATGCCAAAAAACAACTGGAAATATATATACTCTTGTTAATTTAGTTGTGGTAGATTTAGTATAAGCACCGTTGTTGTTATTGTACGAAAGCCTACTGCGGTTTTATTACATGTCTAAATATTGTAGGTTATCACATTCAAAAGTGGTACAATTTAGTGTTAATGTAAATACTAATGGAAGTACTAATGGCTATGGAACACAATACATTACACTGCACTTTGTATCTCTGTAAACTGATCTGTGTTTGCCATTATTACTTGTCATCACCATCACACCCATTACCACCTCGATATACACTGCCATTACTACACCATGATGCATTACACCACACACCACCACACCACACCCTACTGAACCCCACGACCCTTCCCCTATAAGCACACACACACACACACACACACACACACACACACACACACACACACACACACACACACACACACCGCTACGCTTGTTTAGTGGTAGCGCGCTGGCCTGCCATTCTGTGGTAGGCGGTTCGAATCCTCACTGCTCTCGGGGATTTTCACTGACATATTCGGGCGGTTACTTTCCCCCTTGAGCAAGGGGACGGGGGCTGTGGTGCGTGAGGTCCCAGCATTACCCTAAGATCGGTAATAATGAGCTCTAAGCTCGCACCGGGTGGGTGAAACTGGCGATCGTGAGTCCGACTCGCGTGGACAAGACTATGGGTGACTAACACACACACACACACACACACCATCACAGCACCATCTTTTGTTCCGCCACACCACACGACACACTACACAAAACTCTATAATGGATTTGGTGGACGGAAAACGCCATTATTCATTCCGATATTACGATAACCAAGACAAAGCTGACGCCACAATGACACACACACACACACACACACCCTTTGCTCCGATTGGATCTCCTCATTGTCTCCTTCATCACTCTCCTTTGCATGATTAATTATTTCCAATGTTTAATTATCAGGTTTTGTCCCCAAGGAATCAATGCAGCTGATTACTTATTAGTATTTTTTTCAATGTAATTTTCTTGTATTATCTGTAAGTAATTTGTCGATGTCCCCTAATTCAAGTTATATGAAGAGAATAACAACATATCAATATCTATATTAGCGTGATAAATAAGGATGGATATACGTGTAAATATAACGTGTGTGTGTGTGTGGTGTGTGTGTGTGTGTGTGTGTGTGTGTGTGTGTGTGTGTGTGTGTGTGTGTGTGTGTGTGTGTGTGTGTGTGTGTGTGTGTGTGTGTGTGTGTGTGTGTGTGTGTGTGTGTGTGTGTGTGTGTGTTGTGTGTTGTGTGTGTGTGTGTGTGTGTGTGTGTGTGTGCTTTCGTTGTCTAGGCATTTCATGTTCGAGTGTAATCTACCTATTTTTTTCACAACTAATGCCTGATGTTACGGCTCTCCCCTGGACTTCCCGTAGCTTTTGGTGGGAGGGAAATAAACGCAAGAGTACAGGTTGCGCTTTAATCCACGGAGAGACAGAGCTATGACCAAACGTGGCCAATGCCCACCGTACCCTGAGCGTATGGCGGGAACTCCCGCCACGCCATGAGTTACCGCTTATGGTTTAACATCTGTGCCTTTTAAGAAGGTTCTTATAGATAAGTTTTATACAGTCTAGGCAATACCTAGGTAGATTCCTTACATATGTGCTTTCTCACCAGCACACTGATACATAAAAGAGATTACCAGCTGCGAAAAAATATATACATTCCCAAAAAATATCTTCCCCACTAAAAAAAGTTTCACAAATTATGACGCGTCTATAAATTCCTGTATCCATGCTATAAAAAAAATCAAACAGTGAAGGATACCCCAAAGTGGGTTTAAAATATTGGAAAACCCCGAGTGATGAAGTTATGATTTAAAAAGTAAACTGAAGAAAGTAAGAAGATAAAAAGGAGGAAAAAGAGGAAGAGGAAGAGAAAGAGAAAGAGAAAGAGGAAGAGGAAGAGGAAAGAGGCAAAGAAAGACAGGAGTGAACAGGAGGAAAAAACATGCGTGGGAAGAGAAAGAGGAGGAGGAAGAGGACAAGAAGGAAGAGGCAGGAGAAAAGGAGGACTGAAGAGGAAAATTCATGTGCGGGAAAAGAAAGAGGAAGAAGAGGACAAGGAGGACGAGGAAGAGGAAAGAGGCAGGAGAAAGGCAGGAGTGAACAAGAGGAAAATTCATGTGGGAAGAGGAAGAGGAAGAGGACAAGAAGGAAGAGGAAAGAGGCAATTAGAAAGGGCGGACTGAACAGGAGGAAAATTCATGCGTGGGAAGAGAAAGAGGAGGAGGAAGAGGCTAGGAGGACGAGGAAGAGGACGAGACACCTCTAACCTTTGTCACCTGTTCTCCACCTCCCACTCATCACCTTTAACCCCTTAATCATGTACACCTTCATCCCCCCGCCCCTTCCCCCGTCACACGCCCATCACCTGAAGCCCCTCCCTTCATCTGGCCAACGCCCCACACCACGCCCATCGCCTGGCCACCCACCCCCTCGCGCCCATCATCCCCTCCCTTCATCTGTCTCACGCCCTACAGCACGCCCATCTCCTGGTCACCTACCCCCTCGCGCCCATCCCTTCACCTGTCTCACGCCCCACACCACGCCCATCGCCTGGCCACCTACCCCCTCGCGCCCATCACTTCCCCCCATCCCTTCACCTGTGCCACGCCTTCACGCCCATCTCCTGGTCACCTACCCCCTCGCGCCCATCACTTCCCCCCATCCCTTCACCTGTGGCCTACGCCCTTCGACCTGGCCACCTACCCCCTCGCGCCCATCACTTCCCCCCATCCCTTCACCTGTGCCACGCCCTTCACGCCCATCGCCTGGCCATCTACCCCCTCGCGCCCATCCCTTCACCTGTCTCACGCCCCACAGCACGCCCATCTCCTGTCACACCTACCCTTTCGCGCCCATCACTTCTTGCGTCCCTTCGCCTACGAATGTTAAACGAAAGGATAATAGACGAACGATAAGCGATAATGGTGTTGGCGTTAATTACCTTTCCTTAATTAGCACCGTAATGCCATTTTTAGCAGTGTACCTTTAAATAACTCAGGCTGATATTGGCTGCATTTTTTATTTTTTGCTGTTTTTTATTTTATTTTTATGTATATTTTTTTTATGAGAAGACTGAAGGACCGACATGAGGACTTTTATGTAGGACTGATCGGCTGCATTTTTTCTTCTTTTCAGTTTTTCAAAATTTTTTTATTTATATTTTTTATGAGAAGGGTGGTTTAAGACGTGACTTTTTAAGGTTTTTTGTATGATTAGATCGGATCTTTAGGCCTAAAACACATTATATAGCAGGTAAAGTTGAGAAGAAACCAGGAAAATTAGAATTGTAATTACGAGGACTATAGAAAATGGAAGGCAATTATACTGAGAAATAATATAAATGGCAACTATATCTTTCTGCTTTTACTCTTTTGTACTGATTGCTTAAATGTTTGTTATGATGGTATTGTGGTTAAGTGAGTTTTATCATTTAATAGACTAGCATTGTATATTCCCACAAGATAAATATAGTTAAAGGTATTATTTAGTATATATTAGTACAAGGTAAGTATAGTTAAAGATACTGTATAGTATTTATTAGTACAAGGTAGGTATAGTTACAGCCATAAAGGTATTAAGTATAGTTTGTTCCTTTGACCTTATCTGATATCTATACGAACGACATCATAATATATCCATTTTATTCGTATAAATAATTTCAATATATTGGTTTACACATCATTAACACGTCTCGTTAAAAAAACACGTCTCGTTAATTAACGTATTTTTTAGCCTTTATTAAAACGTTCTATATCGTTGCGAGGACAATAACATATTTGATTGTCATTTCAGGTGTTTGTAATGCTTCATCATTCACTTGTCCATTGGTGGTGTCATATATATATACATTTCATTCAATATTTTCCCCTCCTGAAGATTTCCTCCCGGCCAATCAAATGTGACCTTTAATATTACATTATTAAAGACGAGCCGTGCAAAAAAAGGTCATAACGCTCGCCTCTCCTCCACCCATGTGTCATCGTCGCCATTCCATTCCCATTCCCTCTATTCCTCATCCTCCCCATTTCCTGGGATCCTGAACCTCACCCATTATTTCCCCTCAAACGTCCCCCTTTTCTCCAACTCTAAATTACCCTTTCCCCTACCGTCAATAACACTATAGTCCCCAGTCACTCGCCACTGCACTAAGGGTCGCCAGGTGCCATTTTTTTTACGAATTTTAAACATAAACTACAGACTTTTATGTGCCACTTAAGAAGCATGCCACAGTGGGTTTAATTATTAGTACATCCCCCATACAGGTCTTCAGTGGCACATACAAGTCTGTAGTAGTGATGCTAAAATTTATAATATATTGTGCCTGGCGACATAGTGCAGTGGCGAGTGACTGGCGACTACATGTTATGACGGTACATCCCTTTCCTTCCGCCCTATCATCTTCCTTCCATCATTCATATTCTTTATTTTTCTATTTTCTAATTCTTTATTATTATATTATTCCCTCCTCCTCTTCCGTCCTTCCTTCTCTCATTCCTATTCCTCTACCCCTCTCCTTCCCAATATCATATTCTACATCAACGCCTTCTCTCCGTTTTCTTCTCTCATTCCCTCCGTCCCTTTCCCTTCCCGAAGCCTATTTTTTTTTCGTTTTTACCCAAACCCAAAATCTATTCTCATAACCTTTACTTAGTTCATCACCCAACTATATATTTAAGCATACCTCACACCCAAAAACCACACACACACCCCAAAAAATTGAGGGTACCCCGTAGTGTAGTGGTTAGCATGCTGGGTTCACAACCGAGAAGTCCTGGGTTCGATCCCCGGGCGGAGCGGAAACATATGGGCTGTTTCCTTAAAAACCCAGCCCCTGTCCACCTAGCAGTGAATGGGTTCCCGGGTGTCAGCCGGGGTTTGTGACCCACCCCCCGGGGGTGGCTTCGGCCTACACTAACCATAAGGATAAAGATATAAAAATGTTGATAGGAGAGGGGGCCATACGAGCGTTGCTCGGGCCCCGTAAAATAAAAACTAGATGAATACACACCACACACAAAAAACACACAAAACATAACCATCCGTGTGGCTCAGTTGGTCATAGAATGATGCCCGTATCATTCTATGGTCCGGCTTTTCAATCCCCGACCCCGCTCATTTCGGATTTTTTCCACTGTGAAATTCGGCGGGTACTGTCCCCCTTGAGCAAGGGGATGAGGTGTGTGGTGTGTGAGGTCCCAGCATTGCCCAAAGATCCGAAAATAATAGCTCCAAGCTGAAGGAGGCGGAAACTGGCGACGAAGCCCTGGGTGAAGACATAAAAACACCCCACAAAATATAATATAATATATATATATATATATTTTATATTATATATATATATATATTTATATATATATATATATATATATATAATATTATATATATTTTAGTATATATTATATATTTTTTCTATATATAATATATTATATGGTCTTGGCTTACTGAGGGATGTATATATATGTATATATATATAAAAAAAAAAATATTTAATATTAAAAAATATATAAAATAAAAATTATTTTTAAATATACTTAAAAAAAATATTTATATCAGTTTTAAGGATTATATTAAAGGCGTTTTGGGTGTTTCATTCACTTGTCAATTTAACGCAGATTTAAAAAATTCGTTCTTCCGGAGTATTTGACGGGGACCGGATTTTATTTTTAAAAATTTGAAAAATCAAGAAAGAACCTAAAAGGGAAAAGTTATTGTATTCAACAACAAAACCCTTTGGGGGATAGCCGGGGGATGTTCAAAGGGCATTGGGGGACGGGGTCACGCGGGTCCCCCAACCAGACATTTAAGGGCAAGGCAAATTGCCCAGTCATTCGCCCCTTTTTGGCCTTAAGGGATTGGGGCTTTCAATTACCCTGAAATTTGGGTTTCGGAGTTCCTTGCCCTGGGCCATATTTAAAGTTCCTTGGCGGGGGTGTGGGGCACCGCCTGGCCCCAAAACTCTCCACCCCAGCCCTCCTTGGGGTGAATAGGCCACTGTATTTAGATTCTAAAGATTTAATATCCTACAAAACATTTTTTTAAATTTTTTTATAAGGGGATTTTGAGGTGGATTGGGGTATTGTGGCTTGTGTATACATTTATTTTAGTGTAGTTCCCCGAGGCAACTACCAACATAAATAAGTCGCCCCCCCACCCCTCTTTTGGAGTATGTGCCGACAACAAGGTATTAATTGTGTAAACCCGACATAAAATCAGTTACTTTCCCCAACCACAAAAAAAAATTTAACCCAACCCACCCCACAAACCAATGTTTACCCCGCCAATTTAAGGTTTGGGCACCAAGTCCCGTGGGCCCCTCTACCTCCTGCTGGGAGTCGGAAACCCCCCGGATGGTCACGGGGGCCCTAAGCCTTAAAACGTTGGGTGCGGGGGCCAAGGGCCCGTGACAGGTAATCACCTGGCAAGTTGTTTTGGTGGTTTTCACCACCGGGTTCAGGGAAAGGTAAAATTAATGGTGAAAACCAACCCCGGACAGGGGGCCGGAAGAACGTTTTTCGCAATGATCCTGGACCCAAGGGGTGAAAACGGGTCCCCGCAGATGGGCAAAACCCAGGGCGAAAAACCGCCAAGGTGCCTATGTGCAATCCTTCGGTCCCCGCCCGATAAAATTGGAGGGTTGAGTGGGGGGCCCCAAAACCCGGAAAAAACCATACAAAACTTGGGAGCCCAAAACCATGTGACCCTTTGTGAACCAATGCAGCGGTCAGGTTCCTTGGGTTAAGGGATTAGAAAAGAATGATTCAAAACCTTTAAGGCCTCCCCAGGTACCAAATTTGGCCAACCCTCCCCCCTCATTCGACTTTTATTCGGACCTGCTCCAAGAGGTGTGTTTCCCAAGGAAGGGACGGTGAAGGGGATACCCGCTCCCCCAGCCCGGAAAGAAGGAGGTGTTGGCACCCGGAAGGACTTCCAGGTTCTAAAAACCAGCCCGGGGGAAGCAGGCACTTGTGGCGACCTGGGCTCGCAAAGGGGTCTTGAAGCTTGGACCACCTTGACACCTTAAAAGGATTTTGGGCTCAAGAAACTTTCGGGGAGTCAACGGGGATGAGGGGCAGGGGAACGCTAACAAAATAAGGGAACAAGGCGCGCTTCAAGGCTTATCTGACTACAATGGTAACCCAGCGGCTACGCACTCCCTGAGGAGACACTTGCCGCGCCACGAGGCTGTGAAGACCTCAAGATTTAGACTGAGCATTTCTTCCCTCAGTTAAATTCCCTGGTATCACTATCTTTACGATTACCATCATTTATCATTACTTTTATTTAATCATTATACTTCATCCCTATCCCCGCACTTCATTCCTACTCCTATCTTACTAACCACCACACACCACGACGCCACCACATACACACACCACCACGCACACACACATACGACCACACCCGACGGACACACATACACACACAACACACACAACTCGTTAAGCCCTTTTCTAAAACATATGTCGGTATCTTACGGATGGACAAAAAAATAAACAAAACAGTCTTCGCATCCAGGACACACACACACAAGAGAGAAGGAGAGAGAGAGGAGAGAGGAGGAGACCGAGAGATGAGAGAGGGAGAGAGAGTAGGAGAGAGAGAGAGAGGCGAGGAATGACATACGCTCAAAATTACACAGAGGTCATAAAAAGATAATGTTGATGGAATGTTTGTCTGCCTGAAAACCTATTGTACAACCCCTGCTACTCCTCTCTTGTCTTCTATTCTTCGTCTTTGCCTTCTATTCCTTCTCTTGTCTTTCCTTCTCGTTGCTCTATTCTTCCTTGGTCTATAGTCCTTTTTTGCCTTCCTATTCCTCTCTTTGCGCTTCTATTCCTTCCTTTTGTGGCCTTCATCGGGCCCTCTCTTGCCTTCTATCTTCTTTGCGCCTGCTATTCCTTCTCTTTGCTATCTATTCCTCTCTTTGCCATCTCTATGCCTCGCTCTTTCTCTATTCCTTCTCTCCTTTAACCTTAGTCCTCCATCATTTCTTTTCCTACGCTCTCCCTCCTCGTAAATCTGTCACCTTCCATCCCTTCCTTCCCTCCCTGTGCCATTCTTCTTTCACCCTGCTAACATTGTATACCTCTCAATACATTAGGCTCATCCTCTCATATTAATTTTCTTCCTTGGTTTATTTGGTTTCCTTTTTTCATATATTTTCCTTTTTAAACTTTTTATTTCCTTTTTCTCAACTTCCTGTTTTTTTTTTTACCTTATCCAACGTAGCCTTGTGTTCTTTTTAGCAACCCCACCTAAATGTTGTTCAGGCTATTGTAAGTTTCCATATCTTTTTGTTTTTGTTTTCTTCTTTCAGTAACTAGTGTTATGATCACCCTACGTAGATAACAGTAAAAGTCGCCAGGACATTTTTTTTACTGTTTACAGGACGTGGGTTCGTTAGGATACTACATTTCTACATCAGTTTCAGGAAACGTAGAAGGGTATCCCTGGAGGAGTCTGTCATTTTGTGTCTTCATCTGTTCATATGCTATAAATGAGCAAATGCAAAAATATCTACAAAGAGGCTACCAACAAAAAGTCGCCATCTAGTGTTAGTTTACTGAGTGTCCTCCGCAGTCGTCGTTCGCCCGAAAAAAGAGTACTGAATTGAAACCGTATATACTCGCAGACAAAGCATAACAACGCTGACACGAGTAGGATTACAGTTGATTTGATAACTACTGTTATCACTTCAGTGGCACAATACAAAATCATTAGTAATGCAATCATTCGTAATAGTATGGCGCTGGCGACATTGACTGCAGGTGGACGACTTTCCGTTATCTACGGTAAGTTCAAGGTAGCGGTTGCTATAAAGAAGTTCAGTTATGTAAATCTACCATTTAAATTTTAACTTGCCTTGTTTACTATTATTATTGGTGCTTGTTGTTATTATTGTTGTTTGTTAGTTGTGTTTTGTTTTTGTTGTTTATTTATTTTGTTGCTGTTGTGTTGTTATTTTTCAGTTTGTTTACAAGTGATGGAGTTGAGTGTTATTTTCAAAATAAATTTAGTGAACTAATATAATTGAGAATTAATTCTCAACAAGTATTTTCCTTTAACTTTTTAATTATTTAATTGTTTTGTGTTTTATGACAAATTATGAATAAACTACTTCTCGGCACATACGTGTGTAGTACTACTACTACAATAGAGTGGGGGTGGTGGGTGGGTGGGTGGGTGGGTGGGTGGGGGTGGTGGGTGGGTGGTGGGGGTGGGTGGGGGGGGGGTGGGTGTGTGGGTGGTGTTGTGGTGTGTGTGTGTGTGTGTGTGTGTGTGTGTGTGTGTGTGAAAAGGATATAAGTTTGTCCAAGGGAAGAAAGGAAGGGGAAAAAAAAAAAAAAGGGTAAAAAAGGAAGGAGGGAGGAAAAATTAAAAAGGAAAGGAACGTCGAACAACAAAAAAAAGGGGGTAAAAGAAAGATTCAGTAAAAAAAAAAATAAAACAAATAAATTATAAAAAATAAACAAAAAAAAAAAAAATATCAATAACAAAAAAGGGAAAAAGGGGAAAAAAAGGAAAAAAAAGGAGGAAAAAAAGGGGGAAAAAAAGGTAAAAAGGGGGGGAGGAAGGAGGGGAAAAAATAAAAAAATTTTTCCATAGGGAAAAAAAAGGGGGGGAGAAGAAAAGAGGAGGAGGAAGGGGGAAAAAAGAAGACGGAAGAAAGGAGGGGAAAAAGGGATAAAAAAAGAAGAAGGAAAGGATAGGGGAAAAAAGGGAAAAAAGAGGAAAGGGGAAAAAGGAAGGAAAAGAAGAAAAGAAGGAAAAGGAGAGAAAAGAAGGGAAAAAAGAGAGAAAAAAGAAAAAAAAGGAAAAGAGAAAAAGAAAATTTTGAAAAAGGGTTTAAAAAAAAGAAAAAAAAATATTTTTTTAAAAATTTTGAAAAGTTTTTGATTATTTTGGGAAATTTTCCCTTTTGAAAGTACTTTTTATTTTGGAAAAAAATTTAAAAAAGATTTTGAGCAAAAAAGGGAATTTGGAATGTGAAAAAACAACTGAAAAAAAGAACAGTTTCTTAAAATAAAAATTTACAAAAAACATTATTAAGGAAAAATTGATATTATACACAAGTTTTAATTATTTTTAGGGGGGATGGGAAATTTTTTTTAAAAATTAATAATTGCCATTATGAGATTATACAATATGTTTCTTAAAGAAGAATAGGGATAAGAGAGAGAAGAAGGAAAAAGGGGGGTTTTTTGGGTAAGAGAGAGGGGAAAATACTAACCCATACTTTTTCACGTGTTTCATCGTGCTTGTGTATATTAGCTTTCGCCCGTTGGACTGAAGGGAAAACTAACGGATGGTAAAAGGGGAATTCAATATTTGCGCAAATGATAATTCCAAGGTCCTAAAAGTGCTCTTTCTGTGACAAAAATTGGAAGACCGATAAGGTAGTGCAAAAATTCTAAACAATAAAACAAAGTCATAAAAAGGCCTCTCAAAGAAAACAACTGGTAGTACAAATGTTCCACCATTGCAAAATTTAAATGGGACTTGCTGTGGCGGGTTTCTGTCAGGAAGCCTTGGCATAACATAATCATTTCTTATTATGTAAGCAGAATTTGCCCTGGAATATCATTTTCGCCCATGTTTTTTTCTGTCGTGTCTTTTTTGTGGTTTGTAATTTGGTTGTTGTTTAAATCTTTTTTGAGTTTTTGTTGTCTAGTAGTAGTGTACATATGGTTTAGGACCCAAAAATTTTGCCCAAACCCCATTAAAATTTTTTTTTTTAAATTTTCCTTTTTCCCAAAAACCCCCGGGGTTTTTTTAAAACCCCAAGGTCCTGGTTTTTGTTTACAAAATGGGGTTTTGGTGGGATTGTTTTTGGGGTTTTTTGGTTTTTTGGGGGGTTGGGTTTGGGTGGGGGTTTTTGGTTTTTTTTGTGGTGGAAAACAAGGGGGGGTTGGTGGGTTTTTTTGGGGTTTGGGGGTGGTTTTGGGGGTCTTTCTTTTGTGCCCTTTTTTTAAGGGGCTATAAATGAAAAAAATGACAAAAATATCTACAAAGAGGTACCAACAAAAAAGTCGCCATCTAGTTTTTATTTATGAGTGTCCCCCCGCAGTCGTCGTCCCCCGAAAAAAAACGAGAAATAAAATTTAAAAACCGTATATACCGCAGAACAAAGCAAAAAACAACGCTGAAACAGAGAATAACTCTGATAAAAATACTGTTATCACTTCAGGGACATAAAAATCATAGAAATGCATAATTCGTAATATAGGCCCCGGGCGACATGATGCAGGTGAGATTTTATTTTATTACGGTAAGGTAAAGTAGCGGTTGTTTTAAAGTAAATTTTCCATTTTATAAAAATTTCTCCTTTTTAAATTTTTTTTTCCCTTTTTTTCCCCTTTTTTTTGGTGCTTTTTGTTTTTTTTTGGGGTTTTTGTTTTGTTTTTTTGTTTTTTTTGGTTTTGGGTGTTGTTTTTGTTTTTGTTGTTGTATTGTTTGGACAGTAGGAATTTTACATTAAATAATTTGGGAAATTTGGGGGAAAAATTTTTTAATTTTCCCAAACCTGATTTTTTTTTAAAATCTTTCAAAATTTTTTTTTGGTTTAGCAATTTAGAGGTAATTAATATTTTTGGGCTCTACGTGTGGGGTGTTTACTATAAAAAAAGGGGGGTTTTGGGTGGGTGGGTGGGTGGGGTGGTGGGTGGGTGGGTGGTGGTTTGGGTGGGGTGGGGTGGTGGGTGGGTGGGTTTTTGGTTGGGGGGGGTGTGTGGGGGGTTGTGTGGTGTTTGGTGTGTGTGGGGTGTGTGTTTTGGTGTTGGGGGGGTGGTTTGTGTGTGAAAAGAAAAATTTTTGCCCAGAGGGAAGGAAGACAGGAAGTAAAAAAAAAAAGAGTGGAAAAAAGGAAGGAAGGAAGAAAGAGGTATGAAGGAAGGAAAACGTACAAACAACGAAAAAAAGGGAAAAGAAGACAAAAAATTAAAGGACGAAAAAAAGGGAGAAGGAAGAAAAAATGAAAGACAAGAATAGAGAAATACGTAAAAGGAGAGAGGATAAACAAAGGAAAAAAAAAATAGAGGTCGGGGGAAACAGTGGAGGAGGAGGGGGGAGGGGGGAGGGGAGGAGGAGGGGAGGAGGAGGAGGAGGGGGGGAGGAGGAGGGGAGAAGAAGGTGGAAGAAAAAAATAACATGGAAGAAAGAGGAGGTGGGAGAGTTCAGACAAAAGGGAGGAGAAAAGGGAGAAAAAAAAGACAGAAAAGGGAAAGATATAAGGGGGAAATAAATGGGTCAAAAGGGGAAAAAAGGGAAAAAGGAAAAAGGAAAATAGAGAAAAGGAAGAAAAGGGGAAAAGAAGAGAAAAGGAAGGAAAAAAAGGAAAAGGGAAGGAAAAAAGAAAAAAAGGGAAAAAGGAAAGAGAGAGAAAAGGAAGGAAAAAAGACAGAAAAGGAAGGAAAAAAGACAGAAAAGGAAGGAAAAAAGACAGAAAAGGAAGGAAAAAAGACAGAAAAGGAAGGAAAAAAAGAAAAGGGAAAAGGAAAAAGAAGGGGAAAAGAAGGAAAAAAAAGAAAGAAAAAGGGAGGAAAAAGAGAGAAAAGAAGGAAAAGAAGAGAAAGGAAGGAAAAAGAGAGAAAAGGGAAAGGAAAAGAAGAGAAAAGGAAGGAAGAGAAAAGGAGGAAAAGAAGAGAAAAGGAAGGAAAAGAAGAAAAGGAAGGAAAGAGAGAAAAGGAAAGGAAAAAAGAAGAGAAGGAAGGAAAAAGAAGAGAACAAGGAAAGGAAAAAGAAACAAAAGGAAGGAAAAAGAGAGGAAAAAGGGAAAAGAAGGGAAAGGGAAGGAAAAAAGAGAGAAAGGGAAGGAAAAAGAAGAGGAAAGGGGAAGGAAAGGGAAAAGGAAGGAAAAAAAAGGGGAAAAGGAAAGAAAAAGAAGAAAACAAGGTAGGAAAGAAAGAAAATAATACAACAAAAGACGTTATTGTAAATTAGGAAAGAAAAGGGAAATTTTAAAAAAAAAAAAAAAAAAAAAAAAAAAAAAAAAAAAAAAAAAAAAAAAAAAAAAAAAAAAAAAAAAAAAAAAAAAAAAAAAAAAAAAAAAAAAAAAAAAAAAAAAAAAAAAAAAAAAAAAAAAAAAAAAAAAAGGAAAATAAAAGGGGGATTGTTGATTTTAACCCAACTTTTTTCCCCAAATTTTTGCATAACCCTCTTTCCCAAATCCCTCCAGGACTTCCATTTTCTTTCTCCGTATTTTGTCCCTACCAATGGGCCCCCACAGAATGGTTAGTTGGTGGTTTTCCCCCATTTAATATAGGGCGGGGGGTTTTATTTTTTTAGTGTGAGAAACCCCCCAACCCCCCCCGGGGGGGGAAAGATTTTTTTGGTTGGGGGTTTAGATTTGGGTTTTGGATTTTGGTTGGGTTGGTTTGGGTTAATATGGTTGGGTTGGGTGGGTTTAAAATTTGGTTTGGGGGTTAGCATATCGGGGGTCAAGCCCCCCAGGGGTTTAAATTTGGTTGGTTGGTTTTTTTTTTGGGTTTAAAATTTTTTTTCCCCAAAAGACATTTCGTCCACATTAAGTAAATTTTCCCCCCAAAAAAGGGCCCCCCCCCCCCCTTTTCCGGGTCATGTAACATATCTTCCTCTGGAAAATGGAAAGAACCACTTGGGCAAATGACGGTAAATTTCTAGTGTTTGCCCCAAATCTCCCACTTCCCCCAAACAAGTTTTGGGGGCCCGGGGAGGCGGGGGTTTTTTGGGTGGGGAACAAATTATCTCGGAAAACGTAATTAAAAAAGTTGTGTAGGGGGGGGAAAATTCCTAATCAGGGGAAATTTCTTTTAAACTAGAGAAAATTGCCCAACCACAATAAACCTAACCCAACCAAATTAAACCCACCCTAGCGGGGGGCTTTACCACCGATAACCTAAAACCCAACCAAATCAACCCAAGCTAAACCCCAACCTAACCAATCTAACCTTTAGATTTGGTTTGGTTAGGTTAGATTGATTTGGTTAGGTTTGGATGGTTAGATTTGGTTAGGTTTTTTTATCGGTGGGTCAAACCCCCTGTAGGGAGGGTTTAAATTTTTGGGTTTGGTTTGGTTTATTTTGGTTAGGCAATTTTCTCTAGAAAAAGGAAAATTTCCCTGATTAGGGAATTTTTCCCCCCTACACAATCTTTAATTAAGTGTTTTCCGACGAATAATTTTTTTCCCCAACCCCAAAACCCCGCATTCCCCAGGTTCCAAATTGTTTGGGGGGAAGTGGGGGAGTATGGGAAACACTAGAATTTTTCCGTCATTTCGCCCAAAGGGTTTTGGGGGTTTTATTTTCCCTTTTTGCCAAGGGATATATTTCATACTCCGGACATGGATCGTGTGGGCGATTTACTTTAGAGGGGGGAATTGACTTATATGTGGGGGAAATTTACTTTCATGTGGACGAAATGTTTGGGGCGAAATGACGAAAAAGCCTAAACCAAAAAAAACCAACCTAACCCAAAATTCCTACCCTAGCAGGGGGGTTAAACCCCCGATAACCAACCTAACCAAAAACTAACCTAAACTAACCAACCAAATTTTAACCATCCTAAAACCCAACCCAAAACTAATCTAAACCCAACCCAACCAAAACCTAAACTACCCCAAAACTAACCTACCCCTAACCCAACCTAAAGAAATCGAACCTAACCTCCTAGCGGGGGGTTTGGGGGGTTCTCGACACACTAAACAAATATAAACCCAACCCCCTAAAATCCTATGACTCCCAGTGTGGGGGGAAATTTTTCCCCTAAAGTGAGCGAAATGACTGTGGGCGAAATGACTAGGGTTGGGGAAATGACCCTGGGAGGCAAATGACCGGATACCCAACCAACCCTTTTCTGTCGGCGAGCTTTCCCCCTTTGTGTAGGGACAAAAATTCGGTAGACACGCACCATGAGGGGTCATGAGGGAAGTGGGGAAAGGGCACCGTGGTTTGCAAAATTTTTTTAGGATGGATAAAAAGATAAAAACAAAACAAAGGGTTGGTGGTTGGATGAAATCAAGATATTCATTGGGTCGTAAAGTAAAACTTAAACCATGAGTACATACTACATCAAGACAACAAAAAAACTCAATTAATAAGGGATTTTAATACTATTTAAACCCTAATAGTACAGCCCACAAAAAAAAGACTACGCGATGAAAAAAACGAGTGTTTTGGGGCGAAAATTGATATTCCAGGTGCTATATTTTTGGCTCGCTGACAACACAAAAAGAAACCCGAGGTGATGGTGATGTGCAGGGCTTCTAAAAAAACCCGGAAAAAATACACAGAGTCCATTTAAAAATAAAAAAGGGGAGGGACCCCTTACTCCTACCAGTTGCTTACCTTTTGACGGGCTTGTTTTTGACCGTTTTCTTTGGTTTTGAAGGCCTTGCACATCACCATTTCCTCAGGTCTTCTTATAGGTTGTCACGGAAAGAGCACAGTAATACCTGGATATCATTCGGGCCCAAAATAACTGAAATTTTCAATTTTCCGAAAATTTTTCCCCTTTGTAGGTCCCCTTTTGGCGACCCCCCTTATCCCCACAAGCCCGATGTAAACAAACCGTGACGTGTTGTCTGGGGCCCCTTTTCATTAAAGTGTTACAAGTCTTCGTCATGTCTTTGTCTTCGCCTGTCCTGCTACTCCCTTTCCCCCCCCCTCTACCTCCCCCTACTCCTCCTACAAACCTCTCCCCCCTCCTCCTCTCCCTTCACCGTTTTTCTGTGGAAAAAGTAAATTAAAAACAAATTAGTGCCCCCCCTCTTTTTTTTTTTGCCCTATCTGTTATAGGTGTGCGTTGGTTGGTTGTGTTGGTGTGTGTGTGTGTGTGGTGGTTTGTTTCAGAGATGGGCACTTCCGCAAACACTTCCCCAAACCGCAAAATTCCCCCAAATTGCGGAAGTCGAATTCGTTTTGGGATGTGGGGAAATGTAAAGTTTGCGGATTTGCGTTTGCGGAAGCACTTCCCCAAAACCCAAATATTCTGCAAACTCTAATTTTTTAAAACGATTCCTGCGCGGCTACGCACCCCCGTCATTATTACTTACTATATAAGAGGGGCAAACTTTAAGGTCTAAGTTTACAAACCTTCAGCACCCCGCCCTTTTTCTCTATATCGACCTTGGGAAACCCTGATAAACACTTGGGCTTCTTTTTACTGCTGGTGTAATGTTTTGGGAAAACCTTATTTTTAAACCAAGCAAATGGAATTTTTTAAACATGGGAAAATAAAAACGAAAATTAAATAAAAAAACAGCCCAAACTCATTTTCCCGAACCCATTATAGATGTATTTTATCAGGAACTTTAAAAACAAAAAAACTAACATTTTAATCTAAATTTACGGTAAAAAAAAATTGGGAAATAGAAATATTTAAAAATTTTCCGAGAAACAAAAAAAGGTTTGTGCACTGAAGCAAAAAAAAATGCCTTGCAAAAATTGGACAAAAGGGATGCGGCCTTTTTTGCTGATGCCCCCCGGGGGACGAGAATAACGAAATAAATAAGCACGAAAAATCAGTGGAAAAAACAAGCAAATACCTACTTGCTTTAGTGTGTGTGTGTGGTGTGGTGTGTGTGTGTGTTTTTTTTTGTGTGTGTGTGTTTTGTGTGGTGGTGGTGGTGGTGGTGGTGGTGGGGGTGGTGGTTTGGTTTGGTGGTTGGGGGTGGTTGGTGGGTGGTGGTGGTGGTGGTGGTGGTGGTGGTGGTGGTGGTGGTGGGGTTGTGTTGTGTTGTGTGTGTGTGTGTTTTTGGGTTGTGTGTGTGTGGTGTGTGTGTGTGTGTGTGTGTGTGGTGTGTGTGTGTGGTGTGTGTGTGTGTGTGTGTGTGGGGGTTTTGGTGTTGTTTTGGTTTTTTGTTTTTTGGGT
>JACEEZ010011212.1:0-30929 GCA_016584305.1 Chionoecetes opilio
AATAAAAAATTTCCTCCCACTCTTCTATTTTTCTGCTTTAAAGTAATGTAAGCTACTTATAGTGGCAAATTATTCTAAAAAAAGGATGGTATACTTCAATTTGTAGGAAAACAGCTATATATCACCGATAAATAGCTAATATCATTGAAAACACTAATTTTTATGGGTTTATAGCAATATCATAAGTAAAACTACTTGTATATATAAAATAACGGTACAGTTTACAAGATAATATGAAAAACGCTTGCAATATACCGTTATATCACAATAAATAACCTCTTACTCTTCTATTTAATAGCTTAATGTAATGTAAGCTACTTATAGGTGCAAATTATTCTAAAAAAAGGATTTTATACCTCAATTTGTAGGAAAACATATATATAACACTGATAACTAGGTAAAATCATTGAAAACACTACATTTTATGGGTTTATAGCAATATAATCAGTAAAACTACTTGTATATATACAATAACGCTACAGTTTACAAGAAACTATGAAAAACGCTTGCAATATACCGTTATATCACAATAAATTTCCTCCTACTCTTCTATTTATTAGCTTAATGTAATGTAAGCTACTTATAGGTGCAAATTATTCTAAAAAAAGGATTTCATACTTCAATTTGTAGGAGAACAGCTATATATCACCGACAAATAGCTGATATCATGAAAACACTACATTTTATAGGTTTATAGTTATATGATAAGTAAAACTACTTGTATATATACAATAACGCTACAGTTTACAAGAAACTATGACAAATGCTTGCAATATACCGCTATATCACAATAAATAACCTCTTACTCTTCTATTTATTAGGATAATGTAATGTAAGCTACTTATAGGTGCAAATTATTCTAAAAAAAGGATTGTATACTTCAATTTGTAGGAAAACAGCTATATATCACCGATAAATATTTAATATCATTGAAAACACTACATTTTATGGGTTTCTAGCAATCTGATAAGTAAAACTACTTGTATATATACAATAACGCTTCAGTTTACAAGAAACTATGAAAAACGCTTGCAATATACCGTTATATCACAATAAATAACCTCTTAATCTTCTATTTAATAGCTTAAATGTAATGTAAGCTACTTATTGGTGCAAAATTTTTCTAAAAAGATAATTTTATTTCTTCAATTTGTAGGAAACAGCTATATATCACTGATAAATAGCTAATATCATTGAAAACACTACATTATATGGGTTTATAGCAATATGATAAGTAAAAACTACTTGTATATATACAATAACGCTACAGTTTACAAGAAACTATGAAAAACGCTTGGAATATACCGTTATATCACAATAAATTTCCTCTTACTCTTCTATTTATTAGCTTAATGTAATGTAAGCTACTTATAGGTGCAAATTATTCTAAAAAGAGGATTTTATTTCTTCAATTTGTAGGAAAACAGCTATATATCACTGATAACTAGCTAAAATCATTGAAACACTACATTTTATGGCTTTTATTGCAGTATAATAAGTAAAATACTTGTATATATAACAATACGCTACCGTTTACAAGAACTATGAAAAAAACGTTGCAATATACCGTTTATATGTTCTGTCAATAAATAACCGCTTAAATCTTCTATTTAATAGCTTAATGTAATGTGACTACTTATGGGTGGCCAATTTTCTAAAAAGAGGATTTTTAATACTTCAATTGTAGGAAAACAGCTATATATCACTGATAACTAGCTATATCATTGAAAACACTACATTATGTGTTGGTTTATAAGCAAATATGATAAGTAAAACTACTTGTATTATACAATAACGCTACAGTTTACAGAAACTTGAGAAACGTTGTGGAATATACCGTTATATCACAATAAATTTCTCTCTTACTCTTCTATTTATTAGCTTAATGTAATGTAAGCTACTGTATAGGGCAAATTATTCTAAAAAAGGATTTTAATACTTCAATTGGTGGAAACCAGCTATAATCACTGATAACTAGTCTAAAATCATTGAAAACACTACATTTTATTTGGGGTTCATAGCAATATATAAGTAAACTACTTGTGTATATATACCAATAACGCTACGTTTACAAGAACAACTATGAAAAAACGCTGTGCAATATATACCTAATCACATATAAATTAGCCTCTTACTCTTCTATTTAATAGCTCTAATGTAAATTTGCTAAGCTACGTATAGGTGCAAGATTATATCTAAAAAGAGGATTTTATACTTCGATTTGTAGGAAACACTATATATCACCGATAAATAGCTAATATCATTGAAAACACTACAATTGTATGCGGGTTTATAGCAATATCTTTAGTAAAACTACTTTGTATATATACATAACGATACAGTTTAAAAGAAACTATGAAAAACCTTTGCAATGATACCGTTATATCCCACATCAAATTTCCTCCTACTCTTCTACTTTAATAGCTTAATGTAATGTAAGGCTACTTATAGTTGCAAATTATTCTAAAAAGAGGATTTTATAACATTCCAATTTGTAGGAAAACGTTATATATCACGATAAATAGCTATATCATTGAAAACACTACATTTTTAACTGGGTTTATAAGCAATATGATAAGTAAAACCTACTTGTATATATAACAATAACGACTACAGTTTACAAAACTATGAAAAACGCTTGCAATATACCGTTATATCACAACAAATTTCCTCCTGTACTCTTCTTATTTAATAGCTTATGTAATTTAAGCTACTTATAGAGCATATTATTCAAAAAAGAGGTTTTATACTTCAAATTTGTAGGAAAACAGCTCTATATATATCACTGATAACTAAGCTAAAATCATTGAAACATACATTTTATGGGTTATAGCAATAACTACTAAGTAAAACTATACTTGTAATTATATACAATACGCTACAGTTACAAGAACTATGAAAACGCTGGCAATATACCGTTTTTATATCCACAATAAATAACCTCATTACTCTTCTTTAATAGCTTAATGTAATGTAAGCAACTTATAGGTGCAAATTATTCTAGAATGAGGATTTTATACTTTCAATTTGTAGGAAAACAGCTATATAGGTCTACCGTATATAGGAACTAATATCACTTGAAAAAACACTACTTTTATGGGATTCTACAATATGATAAGTAAAACTACTTGTACTAGGGTATATACAATAAAGAACGCTACAGTTTTACAAGAAACTATGAAAAAACGCTTGCAATCTACCGTTATATCACAATAAATAACTCCTACTCTTCTATTTACTAGCTTAATGAAGTATCGAAAGTACTTATAGGGGCAAATTATTCTAAAAAAAGGATGGGATACTTTCAATTTGTAGGACAAAAACAGCTCTATATCACTGATTAACTAGCTTAAAATCCATTCAAATACTACATTTTATGGGTTTATAGCAATATAATAAGTAAAACTACTTGTATATACTACAATACGCTACAGTTTTAGAAAAAACTATGAAAAACGCTTGCAATAAACCGTTATATCACATATATAACCTCTAACTCTTCTATTTAATAGCTTAATGGTTCTCTAAGCTACTTATAGGTTGCAAATTATTCTAACAAAGAGGATTTTTATACTTCGATTTGTAGGAAAAACAGCTATATATCACCGTAAATAGCTAATATAATTGAAAAGCACTACATTTTATGGTGGTTTATAGCAATATGATAGTAAACTACTTGTATATAGTTACAATAACGCTACAGTTTACAAGAAACTATGAAAAACGCTTGCAATTATCCGTTATATCACAAGTAAAAAACCTCCTCTCTTCTATTTAATATCTTAATGTAATGTAAGCTACTTTAGGTGCAATTATTCTTAAAAGGATTTTTATATTTCAATTTGGTAGAAAACAGCTAGATATCCCGATAAATAGTCTAATATCTTGAAAACACTTACATTTTAGGTTTTAGGCAATATAATAAGTAAACTTACTTGTAATATTACAATAACGCTACAGTTTAACTAAGAAACTATGAAAAACGCTGGCAATATAAACCGTTATATCACAATATAACGTCTTAAACTCTTCTATTTAATAGCTTAAATGTAATGTGTAAGCAACTGTATAGGTGCAAATTAAATCTAGGAAAGAGGATTTTAATACTTCATTTGTGTAGGAAAACAGCTAATATCACCGATAAATAGCTAATATCATTGAAAAAACTAATACATTTTTATGGGTTTATAGCAATATGTGTGTATTAAAACTACTTTGTATATATATACAATGTAACGCTACAGTTTTACAAGAAACTATAAAAAACGGCGTGCAAGTATACGTTATATCGTCCATAAATGTACCTCTTACTCTTCTATTTACTAGCTTAATGTAATGAAAGCTACGTATAGGGGCAAATTTTCTAAAAAGAGGATTTTATACCTCAATGTGGTGTAGGAAAACAGATATATAACTGTCTTGGATAACTAGGTAAAATCATTGTGAAACACTACATATTATCATGGGTTTACTAGCAATATATCATAAAACTTATTGTATATATACATGTGTGCGGCTACAGTTTACAGAAACTATGACAACGCTTGCAATATACGTTATATCACAATAAAATAGACCTCTTAATCTTCTATTAATAGCTTAATGTAAGGTAAGCTACTTATGTGTGTGCAAATTCTTCTGAAAAAGATAATTTTTATACTTCAATTTGGTGGAAAACAGCTATACTAATCGACTGATACTAGCTAATATCATTGAAAACACTACATTATCCAAGTGGTTTATAGCAATAATATAATTAAAGACTACTTGTATATTACAATAACGCTACAGTTTACAAGAACTATGAAGAACGCTTGGAATATACGTTATATCACAAGTGTAAATTTGCCTCTTACTCTCTATTTATTAGCTTAATGTAATGTAAGCTACTTAGAGTGCAAATTAATTCGTAAAAAGAGGGTGTTATACTTCAATTTGTAGGAAAAAAGCTAATATATCACTGATAACTAGCTAAAATCATTGAAAAAACACTACATTTTTAGGCTTTTATTAGCAATTTATATTAAGTAAACTATTTTGTAATATAATAAAATAGCGCTACAGTTTAGATAGAAACTATGAAAAACGCTTGCAATATACCGTTATATCACAATAAATAACCTCTTACAAATTCTATTTAATAGCTTTAATGTCGTCTGTAAGCTACTGTATAGGTGCAAATTATTTCTAAAAGAGGATTTTTATACTTTCATTTGTAATAGGAAAACAGCTATATATAAACCGATATTAGGCTAATATCATTGAAACACTACATTTATTGCTTTATAGCAATATAATAAGTAAAAACTATTTTGGTATATATAAAATAACCGCTAACAGTTAGAAAACTATGAAAGACGCATGCATATACCGTGGTATAATCCAATAAATACCCGTCTTTACTCTTTCTATTGTAATAGCTTAATGTAATGTAGCTACTTATGGTGCAAATTATTCTAAATAAAAAAGAGGATTTTATACTTCATTTGTAGGGAAAACACACTTATACTAATCACTGATACTAGCTAAAATCACTGTTCAAAACACTACAATTTTATGGGTTTTATAGCAGTATAATAGTAAAACTACTTGTATATTACAATAACGCTTAAGTTTTAGAAGAAACTATGAAAAACGCTTGGCCATAACCGTTATATACTAAGTAGATAACCTCTAAACTTCTATTTATAGCTTAATTTATGTACGCTACTTATAGGTGCAAATTATTCTAAAAAGAGGATTTTATACTTCGTCTTTGTAAGGAAAACAGCTATATATCCACCTCTAATAGCTATATCTTGAAAACACTACATTTTATGGGTTTATAGCAATATGATTAGTAAAACTACTTGTTATATACAATAACGCTACAATTTTAAAAAGAAACTTTGAAAAACGCTTGCAATATACGCGTTATATCACAATATTTCCTCCTACTACTCTTCTATTTAAGTAGCTTAATGGTCATGGTAACGCTACTTATAGGTGCACTGTATTTCTAAAAAGAGGATTTATACATCAATTTGTAAGGACAAAGCAGCTATTATCACAGATAAATGCTAATATCATTGAAACACTACATTTTTATGGGTTTTGCAATTATGATAAGTAAAACTTACTTGTATATAAGACAATACGCTACAGTTTTACAAGAAACTATGAAAAACGCTTTGCAACATATACGCGTTTATATCACAATAAATTTCGCTCCTACTCTTCTATGTAATAGTTCTTATGTAATGATAAGCTACTTATAGTGGGAGCAAATCATTACAGAAAAGAGATTTTATACTTCATTTGTACGAAAATGTGCTATATATCACTGATAACTAGCTAAAATCATTGAAAACACTACATTTTAATGGGTTGATAGCAAATAATAAGTAAACTCCTTGTATATATACATAACGCTACAGTTTACCAAGAAACTATGAAAAACGCTGGCAATATACCTTTTAAATCACAATAAATAACCTCTTACTCTTCTATGTTTAAATAGCTTAATGTAATGGTCTAGCGCTTTATGGTGCAAATTATTCTAAATGGAGATTTTTACTTCAATTTGTAGAAAACAGCTATATTCACCGATAATAGCTAATATCATTGAAAACACTACAGTTTTATGGGATTATAGCAATATGATAAGTAAAACTACTTGTATTATACAATAACGTTACAGTTTACACAAGAAACTATGAAAAGAACGCTTGCTATATAGCCGTTTATATCCATGTAAATACCGCTTACTCTTCATTTAATAGCCTTAATGTAATGTAAAGCTACTTATAGGTGCAAACTATTCTAAAAAGAGGATTTTATACCTCAATTTGTAGGAAAACATATATATAAAACTGATAACTAGGTAAAATCATTGAATAAAAACCTAACATTATATGGGTTTTATAGCAATATGATAAGTAAATACTACTTGTATATATATCAATAACGCTTACAGTTTACAAGAAACTATTGACGAACGCTTGGGAATATACCGTTATATCTACAATAAAATTTTGTCCTCTTACTTTCGTGATTTATTATTAGCGTTACTGTAAAGGTTCGGCTACTTTAGGTGCAGAATTAGTCTCTAAAAAGGAGGATTTAATACCTTCAATTTGTAGGAAAACAGCTATATATCACTGATAACTAGCTAAAATCATGAAAAACATACTACATTTTATGGCTTTTATAGCATATAATGCAGTTCTAAACTATTTGTTTATGCATAAAATAACGCTACAGTTTAGAAGCACCTATGAAAACACGCTTGCAAGATACCGTTATACTCCAATAAATAGACCCTCTTACACTCTTCTATTTAATAGCTTAACTGTAATGTAAGCTACTTATAGGTGCAAATTAATTCTAAAGAGGATTTTATACTTCAATTTGTAGGAAAACACTATATATCACCGATAATTAGCTAATATCATTGAAAACACTACATTTTATGGCTATTATAGGCTTATATCAAGTAAACTATTTGTATATATAAATCGTCGCTACAGTTGTTAGAAGAAACTATAAAACGCTTGCAATTACCGTCATATCACAATAAATACCTTTACCTCTTCTATTTAATAGCTTAATGTAATGTAAGCTAGCGTATAGGTGCAATTATTCTAAAAAGACGGGTTTTTATACTTCAATTTGTAAGGAAAACACAGCTATATAATCCACCGATAATTAGCCAATATCATTGAAAATCGCTACATTTTATGGGTTTATAGCAATATCATAAGTAGAACTACTTGTATATATAAAATAACGGTACAGTTTACAAGACTATGAAAACGCTTGCAATATAGCGTTATATCACAAGATAAATAACCTCTTACTCTTCTATTTAATAGCTTAAATGTAATGTAAGCTACGTATATTTTGCAATTATTCAAAAAAAAGGATTTTAATCTTCAATTATAGGATGAACACTATATATCACCGATAAATAGCTAATATCATTGAAAACACTACTTTTAATGTGTTTATAGCAATCTGATAAGTAAACTACTTGTATATATACAATACGCTACAGTTTACAAGAACTATGAAAAACGCTTGCAATATACCGTTATATACAATAATAACCTCTTACTCTTCTATTTAATAGCTTACTGTAATGTAAGCTTACTGTAAGGTGCAAATTATTCTAAAAGAGGATTTATAACCTCATTTGTAGTAAAACAATATATACACACTGATAACTAAGGTAAATCATTGAACACTACATTTTTATGGTTTAATAGCTATATATCAGTAAACTACTTGTTATATACAATAACGCTACAGTTTACAAGAAACTATTAAAAAACCCTTGCATATACCGTTATATCACAAATAAATTTCCTCTCTACTCTTCTATTTAATAGCTTAAATGTAATGTAAGCTACTTATAGGGGCAAATTCTTCTAAAAGATAATTTTATACTTCAATTTGTAGGAAACAGCTATATTCACCGATAAATATCTAATATCATTGAAAACACTACCATTTTATGGGATTATAGCAGTATGAAATAAAACTACTTGTATATAATACATAACGCTAACACTTTACAAGAAACTATGAAAAATACCTTGCTAATTACCGTTATAATCACCAATAAATAACCTCTTTACTCTTCTATTTAATAGCTTAATGTAATGTAAGCTACTTATAGGTGCTCTGCAAATTTTTTTATTCTAAAAGAGATTTTATACCTCAATTTGTAGGAAACAGTCTATATAAACACTGATAACTAGGTAAATATTGAAAACACTACATATATGGGTTTATAGCAATATTATAAGTAAACTACTTGTATATATACATAACGCTACAGTTTTTACAGCAACTTATGAAGACGCTTGAATATACCGTTATATCACAATAAATTCCTCTACTTTCGTATTTACTCTATTTTAATGTAAGGTTCGCGTACTTATAGGTGCAAATTATTCTAAAAGAGGATTTTATACGTTCAATTTGTAGGAAAACAGTCTATATATCACTGTAACTAGCTAAAAATCATTGAAAACACTAACATTTTATATGGCTTTATAGCTCTATATAATCAGTAAAACTATTTGTATATATAAAATAACGCTACAGTTTCGAAGAAACTATGAAAAAACCTTGCAATATACCGTTATATCACAATAAATAACCTCTTACTACTTCTATTTAATGCTTTAATGTAATGTAAGCTACTTTCGGTGCAAATTTTCTAAAAGAGGATTTTATACTTCATTTGTAGGAAAACAGCTATATATCACCGCTAATTAGCCAATGTTCATTGAAACAACTACATTTTATGGTTTTATAGCAATATCATAAGTAAGAACTCACTTGTATTATAAAATAACGGTAGCAGTTTACAAGAACTATGAAAAATGAACGCTTGCAATATAGCGTTATATCACACATAATACCTCTTTACTCTTCTATTTAATAGCTTAATGTATGTTGCTACTTATATATGCAAAATTACTGCCAAAAAAAAAGGATTTTATAACTTCAATTTATAGGAAAACAGCTATATATCACCGATAAATAGCTAATATCATTGAAAACACTACTTTTATGGGTTTATAGCTATATAATCAGTAAAACTACTTGTAATATATACAATAACGCTACAGTTTACAAGAAACTTATTAAAAAAAACGCTTGCATATAACGTTATATCAAAATAAATTTCCTCCTACTCTTCTATTTTACTAGCTTATGTAATGTAAGCTACTTATAGGGCAAAATTATTCATAAAAAAAGGATGGTATACTTTCAATTTGTAGAAACAGCTATTATCTACCGATAATAGCTATATCATGGAAACCTAATTTTTATGGGTTTTATATAGCAATTCATAAGGTGAAAACTACTTGTATATATACAATAACGCTACAGTTTACAAGAAACTATGAAGAACGCTTGCAATATACCGTTATATCACAATAAGAACCTCTTACTCTTCTATTAATGCTTAATGTAATGGTAACCTACTTTATAGGTGCAAATTATTCTAAAAAGAGATTTATACTTCATTTGTAGGAAAACAGCTATATATCAACCGATAAATAGCTATATCATTGAAAACACTACCTTTATGGGTTATAGCAATCTGATAAGTAAAACTACTTGTATATTTACAATAACGCTACAGTTTACAAGAAACTATGAAAAAACGCTTGAATATACCGTTATATCACAATAAATTTCCTCTTTCTCTTCTATTTATTAGCTTAATGTAATGTAAGCTACTTATAGGGGCAAATTATTCTAAAAAGAGGATTTTATACTTCAATTTGTAGGAAAACAGCTATATATCACTGATAACTAGCTAAAATCATTGAAAACACTACATTTTATGGGTTTATAGCAATATAATAAGTAAAACTACTTGTATATATACAATAACGCTACAGTTTACAAGAAACTATGAAAAACGCTTGCTATATACCTTTATATCACAATAAATAACCTCTTACTCTTCCATTTATTAGCTTAATGTAATGTAAGCCCACTTATAGGTGCAAATTATTCTAAAAAAAAGATTTTATACTTCAATTTGTAGGAAAACAGCTATATATCACCGATAAATAGCTAATATCATTGAAAACACTACATTTTATAGGTTTATAGCAATATGATAAGTAAAACTACTTGTATATATACAATAACGCTACATTTTACAAGAAACTATGACAAACGCTTGCAATATACCGCTATATCACAATAAATAACCTCTTACTCTTCTATTTATTAGGATTTAAAGTAATTAAGCTTTCTTAAGGTGCAAATTATTCTAAAAAAAGGATTTATACTTCAATTTGTAGGAAAACAGCTATATATCACCGATAAAATATTTAATATCATTTAAAACACTACATTTTATGGGTTTATAGCAATTGATTAGTAAAACTCTTGTATATATACAATAACGCTACAGTTTACAAGAAACTATGAAAAACGCTTGCAATATACCGTTATATCACAATAAATAACCTCTTACTCTTCTATTTAATAGCTTAATGTAATGTAAGCAACTTATAGGTGCAAATTATTCTAAAAAAAAGATTTTATACCTCAATTTGTAGGAAAACAGCTATATATCACTGATAACTAGCTAATATAATTGAAAACACTACATTATATGGGTGTATAGCAATATGATAAATAAAACTACTTGTATATAGACAATAACGCTACAGTTTACAAGAAACTATGAAAAACGCTTGCAATATACCGTATATCACAATAAATTTCCTCTTACTCTTCTATTTATTAGCTTAATGTAATGTAAGCTACTTATAGGTGGAAATTATTCTAAAAAGAGGATTTTATACTTCAATTTGTAGGAAAACAGCTATATATCACCGATAATTAGCTAATATCATTGAAAACACTACATTTTATGGGTATATAGCAATATAATAAGTAAAACTACTTGTATATATACAATAACGCTACAGTTAGAAGAAACTATGAAAAACGCTTGCAATATACCTTTATATCACAATAAATAACCTCTTACTCCTCTATTTATAGCTTAATGTAATGTAAGCTACTTATAGGTGCAAATTATTCTAAAAAAGGATTTTATACCCTTTGATTTTTTAAAGGGAAAAAAGCTATATTCACCGAATAAATAGCTTAAAATTTATTGGAAAAAACTACATTTTAAAGGGGTTTTTTAGCAAATGATAAGGGAAAACTACTTATATATACAATAAAGCTACGTTTCAAAAACTATAAAAAAGCTTGCTTATACCCTTTTATCACAAAAAATAACCCCCTATCTTCTATTTAAAAGCTTTTAATTTTTTAATTTTTTAAGCTACTTATAGGGGCAAATTATTCTTTAAAAAAAAATTTTTTTATTTCAATTTTTTAGGAAAACACTATATATCACCCATAAATAGCTAATATCTTTGAAAAAAACTACAATTTTTTTTGGGGTTTTTAGCAAAATAATAAGTAAACTTACTTTTATTAAAACAATAACGCTAAAAGTTTTTCAAGAAACTTTAAAAAAAAGCTTGCAAAATACCGTTATTTTCACAATAAAAACCCCATTTTCTCTTCTATTTAATGTTTAAAGTAAGTAAGCTACTTTATAGGGGAAATTAAATTTAGAAAGAGGATTTTATACTTTAAATTTTTAGGAAAAAAGCATATATCACCGAACAAAAGCAATATCATTGAAAACACTACATTTTGGGTTTATTTGCAATATAATAAGTAAAATACTTTTATAAAATACAAAAAACGCTACAGTTTAGAAAAAAACATGAAAAAAAAGCTTTTCAATATACCGTTTTTTTTTACAAAAAAATAAAACCTTTTTAATCTTCTATTTTTAAAAGGTTAATGTAATGTAAGCTACTTATAGGTGCAAATTATTCTAAAAAAAGGGGTTTTATACTTCAATTTTAGGAAAAAAGCTATATATCAAAACCCATAAATAGCTTTAAAATTTATTGAAAAAAACCCCCCATTTTAGGGGGTTTATAGGGAAAATGATAAGTAAAATACTTGTATATATCAAAAACGCTACAGTTTACAAGAAACTATGAAAAAACGCTTGCAATATACCGTTATATACAATAAATTTCCCCCTACTCTTCTATTAATTTGCTTAATGTAATGTAAAACTCTTATAGGGGCAAATATTCTAAAAAAAGGGTTTTAAAAACTTCGATTTTTTAGGGGGAAAAAAAGCTATAAAAACCCGAAAAAATAGCTAAATAAAATTTAAAAAAACTAAAATTTTTTGGGTTTTTAGCAATATGATAAGTAAAAAATACTTTTTTTAATATATACAATAAAGCTACAGGGTTTTCAAAAACCTTTTTGAAAAAAAGCTTTCTATATAACCCTTATATCACAATAAATAAACCCCTTACTCTTCTATTTTAAAAGCTTAATGTAAAGTTAAACTACTTAAGGGGCAAAAATTTTTCTTAAAAAAGGGTTTTTATTTTTAAATTTTTAGGAAAACGCTATATTCCCAAAAAATAGCTAAAATCTTGAAAAAAACAACAATTTTTGGGGTTTTAGCAAAATGTAAATAAAATTACTTCTATATACAATAACTTAAAGTTTTTTCAAGAAATTGAAAAAAAGTTGCAAAAATACCCTTTTAAACACAATAAATACCCTTTTTACTCTTTTTTTTTTTAATAGCTTTAAAGTAATGTAGCTATTAAGGTGGCCCAAATTTTTTCTAAAAAGGATTTTAACTTTAATTTGTAGGAAAAAAAGCTATATATCCCGATAAATGCTAAAATCATTGGAAAAAACCCAAATTTTAGGGTTTTTTAGCAATAAATAAATAAAAATACTTGTATATATTTCAAAAACCCCCCTACAGTTTTTGAAAAAACTAGAAAAAAAGGTGAATATACCGTTTACCACAATAAATAACCTCTTACTCCCTTTTAAATTTTAAAACCTTAAATGTAATGTAAGCACTTATATTTTCCCAAAAATTTTTTAAAAAGAGGGGTTTTATACTTCCAAATTTTTAGGAAAAAACTATATATCACCCATAAATAGCCCAATATAAATTGGAAAAAAACCCAATTTTTTTGGGTTATACAAAATAAAAATAAAACTACTTGTATATATACAAAACGCTCAGTTTAGAAGAAACTATTTAAAAACGCCCAAACAATATACCTTTTACACAAAAAAAACCTCTTACCTTTTATTTAATAGCTTAATGTAATGTAAGCTACTTATAGGTGCAAATTATTCTAAAAAGAGGATTTTATACTTCAATTTGTAGGAAAACAGCTATATATCACCGATAAATAGCTAATATCATTGAAAAACTACATTTTATGGGTTTATAGCAATCTGATAAGTAAAACTACTTGTATATATACAATAACGCTACAGTTTACAAGAAACTATGACAAACGCTTGCTATATACCTTTATATCACAATAAATAACCTCTTACTCTTCCATTTATTTAGCTTAATGTAATGTAAGTTACTTATAGGTGCAAATTATTCTAAAAAAAGGATTTTATACTTCAATTTGTAGGAGAACAGCTATATATCACCGACAAATAGCTGATATCATGAAATCACTACATTTTATAGGTTTATAGCAATATGATAAGTAAAACTACTTGTATATATACAATAACGCTACAGTTTACAAGAAACTATGACAAACGCTTGCAATATAACGTTATATCACAATAAATAACCTCTTAATCTTCTATTTAATAGCTTAATGTAATGTAAGCTACTTATAGGTGCAAATTATTCTAAAAAGATAATTTTATACTTCAATTTGTAGGAAAACAGCTATATATCACTGATAACTAGCTAATATCATTGAAAACACTACATTATATGGGTTTATAGCAATATGATAAGTAAAACTACTTGTATATATACAATAACGCTACAGTTTACAAGAAACTATGAAAAACGCTTGGAATATACCGTTATATCACAATAAATTTCCTCTTACTCTTCTATTTATTAGCTTAATGTAATGTAAGCTACTTATAGGTGCAAATTATTCTAAAAAGAGGATTTTATACTTCAATTTGTAGGAAAACAGCTATATATCATTGATAACTAGCTAAAATCATTGAAAACACTACATTTTATGGCTTTATAGCAATATAATAAGTAAAACTACTTGTATATATACAATAACGCTACAGTTTACAAGAAACTATGAAAAACGCTTGCTATATACCTTTATATCACAATAAATAACCTCTTACTCTTCCATTTATTAGCTTAATGTAATGTAAGCTACTTATAGGTGCAAATTATTCTAAAAAAAGGATTTTATACTTCAATTTGTAGGAGAACAGCTATATATCACCGACAAATAGCTAATATCATTGAAAACACTACATTTTATAGGTTTATAGCAATATGATAAGTAAAACTACTTGTATATATACAATAACGCTACATTTTACAAGAAACTATGACAAACGCTTGCAATATACCGCTATATCACAATAAATAACCTCTTACTCTTCTATTTATTAGGATAATGTAATATAAGCTACTTATAGGTGCAAATTATTCTAAAAAAAGGATTGTATACTTCAATTTGTAGGAAAACAGCTATATATCACCGATAAATATTTAATATCATTGAAAACACTACATTTTATGGGTTTATAGCAATTTGATTAGTAAAACTACTTGTATATATACAATAACGCTACATTTTACAAGAAACTATGAGAAACGCTTGCAATATACCGTTATATCACAATAAATAACCTCTTACTCTTCTATTTAATAGCTTAATGTAATGTAAGCTACTTATAGGGGCAAATTATTCTAAAAAGAGGATTTTATACTTCAATTTGTAGGAAAACAGCTATATATCACCGATAAATAGCTAATATCATTGAAAACACTACATTTTATGGGTTTATAGCAATCTGATAAGTAAAACTACTTGTATATATACAATAACGCTACAGTTTACAAGAAACTATGACAAACGCTTGCTATATACCTTTATATCACAATAAATAACCTCTTACTCTTCCATTTATTAGCTTAATGTAATGTAAGTTACTTATAGGTGCAAATTATTCTAAAAAAAGGATTTCATACTTCAATTTGTAGAAGAACAGCTATATATCACCGACAAATAGCTGATATCATGAAAACACTACATTTTATAGGTTTATAGCAATATGATAAGTAAAACTACTTGTATATATACAATAACGCTACAGTTTACAAGAAACTATGACAAATGCTTGCAATATACCGCTATATCACAATAAATAACCTCTTACTCTTCTATAGATTAGGATAATGTAATGTAAGCTACTTATAGGTGCAAATTATTCTAAAAAAAGGATTGTATACTTCAATTTGTAGGAAAACAGCTATATATCACCGATAAATATTTAATATCATTGAAAACACTACATTTTATGGGTTTCTAGCAATCTGATAAGTAAAACTACTTGTATATATACAATAACGCTACAGTTTACAAGAAACTATGAAAAACGCTTGCAATATACCGTTATATCACAATAAATAACCTCTTAATCTTCTATTTAATAGCTCAATGTAATGTAAGCTACTTATTGGTGCAAATTATTCTAAAAAGATAATTTTATACTTCAATTTGTAGGAAAACACCTATATATCACTGATAACTAGCTAATATCATTGAAAACACTACATTATATGGGTTTATAGCAATATGATAAGTAAAATTACTTGTATATATACAATAACGCTACAGTTTACAAGAAACTATGAAAAACGCTTGGAATATACCGTTATATCACAATAAATTTCCTCTTACTCTTCTATTTATTAGCTTAATGTAATGTAAGCTACTTATAGGTGCAAATTATTCTAAAAAGAGGATTTTATACTTCAATTTGTAGGAAAACAGCTACATATCACTGATAACTAGCTAAAATCATTGAAAACACTACATTTTATGGCTTTATAGCAATATAATAAGTAAAACTACTTGTATATATACAATAACGCTACAGTTTACAAGAAACTATGAAAAAAAAAAAAAAACGCTGGCAATATACCGTTATATAATATAAATAACCTCTACTCTTCTATTAATAGCTTAATGTAATGTAAGCTCTTATAGGTGGCAAATTATTCTAAAAAGAGGATTTTATACTTCAATTGGTAGGAAAACAGCTATATATTCACCGATAATATCGCTTAATTTCATTGAAAACACTACATTTTATGGTCTTATAGCAATATGATAAGTAAACTACTTGTCATAGATATACATAACGCTACAGTTTACAAGAAACTATGAAAAAACGCTTGCAATAACCGTTTTATAATCAACAATAATAACCTCTTACTCTTCGATTTACTAGACTTAATGTATGAAGCTACTATAGGGGCAAATTATTCTAAAAAAAAAGGATGGGATACTTCATTTTGGTAGGAAAACATCTTATATATCACTAATAACTAGCTAAATCATTCAAAACACTACATTTTATGGTTTATAGCAATATAATAAGTAAAAACTATTGTATATATCAATAACGGCTACGTTTAGAAGAAACTATGAAAAACGCCTGCAATAGACCGTTATATCACAATATATACCTCTAACTCTTCTTTTAATAGCTTAATGTTATGGTAAGCTACTTATAGGTGCAAATTATTCTAAAAAGAGATTTTATACTTCGATTTGTAGAAAACCGCTTTATCCCGATAAAATTACTAATATAATTGAAAACCTACATTTTATGGGTTAATAGCAATATGATAAGTAAAACTACTTGTATATATACAATAACGCTACAGTTTACAAGAAACATGAAAAACTGCTTGCTAATATAACCGTTATATCACAATAAATACCCTCCTACTCTTCTATTTAATACTTAATGTAATGTAAGCTACTTAATAGGTTCAAAAATATTCCTTAAAAAGGATTTTATATTTCACTTTGTAGGAAAACAGGTATATATTTCCTATATATCACCGGGATAAATAGCAATATCTTGGAAAACCACTACATTTTATGGGTTTATAGCAATATAATAAGTAAACTTACTTGTATATATACAATACGCTAGCGAGTTTACAAGAAACTAATGAAAAACGCTTGCAATTACCGTTTATAATCACATAAATACCCTATTACTCTTCTATTTAATAGCTTCATGTAATGTATAGCTACTATAGGTGCAAATTATTCTAGAACGAGGATTTTATACTTCAATTTTGTAGGAAAACAGCTATATATCACCGGGGGGGGTAAAATAGCTAATATCATTGAAAACAGCTACATTTTATGGTTTATAGCATTATAATAATGAAAACTACTTGTATATATACCTAACGCCTAGCAGTTTAGAGAAACTATGAAACCGCTTGCATAATACCGTTTATCACAAAAAATAACCTCTTACTCTTTTATTTTAAAGCTTAAATTTAAAGTAAGCTACTTATAGGTGCAAATTATTCTTAAAAAGGGTTTTTATTTCAATTTTTAGGAAAACAGCTATATATCACCAAAAAATACTAATATCATTGAAAACACTACATTTTTTGGTTTATAGCAATATGTAAGTAAACTTTCTTGCAATATCTAACGTTAATTTTTCAAAAACTATGAAAAACGCTTGCAAAATCCGTTTTTTATCACAAAAAATACCCTATTACTCTTCTTTTTAAAACTAATGTAATGTAAGCTACTTATAGTGCAATTTTTTTTCTAAAAGAGGATTTTATACTTCATTTGTAGGAAACACTATATATCACCATAAATAGCTAATATCATTGAAAAAAAACTACATTTTATGGTTTTTAGCAAATAATAAGTAAAACTACTTGTATATATACAATAACCTACGTTTTTGAAAAAATATGAAAAACGCGTGCAATACCGTTATAAAACCACAATAAAAAAACCTCTTTTCCTTCTATTTAAAACCTTAATGTAATGTAAACTACTTATAGGTGCAAATTATTCTAAAAGAGGTTTTATACTTCATTTGGGAGGAAAACACTATATTCACCGAAAATAGCTAATATCATTGAAAACACTACATTTTAATGGGGTTTTTAAAGCATATAATAAGTAAAAAATACTTTAATTACAAAAACCTACAGTTTAGAAAAAACTATGAAAAACGCAAGCAATATACCGTTATATCACAATAAATAACCCCCTTCTCTTTTTTTTTAATAGCTTAAGTAATGTACTACTTATAGGGGCAAAATTATTCTTAAAAAAAGTATTTTTACTTCAAATTTTTAGGAAAAAAAAGCTATATATCACCGGGGGAAAAAATAGCAATATCTTTTAAACACTAATTTTATGGGTTTTTAGCAATATAAAATAAAACTATTGTATATATACAATTACGCTACGTTTTTAAAAAAAACTTGAAAAACGCTTGCAATATTCGTTATATCACAAAACATAACCTCTTACTCTTCTATTTAATAGCTTAATGTAATTAGCTACTTTTAGGTTTCAAATTATTCTAAAAAAAGGATTTTATACTCAAATTTTTAGGAAAAAACTATATATCACCCTAAATAGCTAATATCTTGAAAAAACTACATTTTATGGGTTTATAGAAAAAAATAAGTAAACTACTGTATATACAATAACGCTACGTTTTTGAGAACATGAAAAACGCAAGCATTAAAACCTTATCTCTCAATAAATAACCTCTTATCTTTTTTTTAATAGCTTAATGTAGAACTACTTATAGGTCAAATTATTCTAAAAAAAAGGGGTTTTTTACTTCAATTTGTTGGAAAACAGCTATATATCACCGATAAATAGCTAATATCATTGAAAACACTACATTTTATGGGTTTATAGCAATATGATAAGTAAAACTACTTGTATATATACAATAACGCTACAGTTTACAAGAAACTATGAAAAACGCTTGCAATATACCGTTATATCACAATAAATTTCCTCCTACTCTTCTATTTAATAGCTTAATGTAATGTAAGCTACTTATAGGTGCAAATTATTCTAAAAAGAGGATTTTATACTTCAATTTGTAGGAAAACAGCTATATATCACTGATAACTAGCTAAAATTATTGAAAACACTACATTTTATGGGTTTATAGCAATATAATCAGTAAAACTCCTTGTATATATACAATAAAGCTACAGTTTACAAGAAACTATGAAAAACGCTGGCAATATACCGTTATATCACAATAAATAACCTCTTACTCTTCTATTTAATAGCTTAATGTAATGTAAGCAACTTATAGGTGCAAATTAAATCTAAAAAGAGGATTTTATACTTCAATTTGTAGGAAAACAGCTATATATCACCGATAAATAGCTAATATCATTGAAAACACTACATTTTATGGGTTTATAGCAATATGATAAGTAAAACTACTTGTATATATATACAATAACGCTACAGTTTACAAGAAACTATGAAAAACGCGTGCAATATACGGTTATATCACAATAAATAACCTCTTACTCTTCTATTTACTAGCTTAATGTAATGAAAGCTACTTATAGGGGCAAATTATTCTAAAAAAAGGATGGGATACTTCAATTTGTAGGAAAACAGCTATATATCACTGATAACTAGCTAAAATTATTCAAAACACTACATTTTATGGGTTTATAGCAATATAATAAGTAAAACTACTTGTATATATACAATAACGCTACAGTTTAGAAGAAACTATGAAAAACGCTTGCAATATACCGTTATATCACAATAAATAACCTCTTACTCTTCTATTTAATAGCTTAATGTAATGTAAGCTACTTATAGGTGCAAATTATTCTAAAAAGAGGATTTTATACATCAATTTGTAGGAAAACAGCTATATATCACCAATAAATAGCTAATATCATTGAAAACACTACATTTTATGGGTTTATAGCAATATAATAAGTAAAACTATTTGTATATATAAAATAACGCTACAGTTAAGAAGAAACTATGAAAAACGCTTGCAATATACCGTTATATCACAATAAATAACCTCTTACACTTCTATTTAATAGCTTAATGTAATGTAAGCTACTTATAGGTGCAAATTATTCTAAAAAGAGGATTTTATACTTCAATTTGTAGGAAAACAGCTATATATCACCGATAAATAGCTAATATCATTGAAAACACTACATATTATGGGTTTATAGCAATATAATCAGTAAAACTACTTGTATATATACAATAACGCTACAGTTTACAAGAAACTATTAAAAAACGCTTGCAATATACCGTTATATCACAATAAATTTCCTCCTACTCTTCTATTTACTAGCTTAATGTAATGTAATCTACTTATAGTGGCAAATTATTCTAAAAAAAGGATGGTATACTTCAATTTGTAGGAAAACAGCTATATATCACCGATAAATAGCTAATATCATTGAAAACACTAATTTTTATGGGTTTATAGCAATATCATAAGTAAAACTACTTGTATATATAAAATAACGGTACAGTTTACAAGAAACTATGAAAAACGCTTGCAATATACCGTTATATCACAATAAATAACCTCTTACTCTTCTATTTAATAGCGTAATGTAATGTAAGCTACTTATAGGTGCAAATTATTCTAAAAAAAGGATTTTATACTTCAATTTGTAGGAAAACAGCTATATATCACCGATAAATAGCTAATATCATTAAAAACACTACATTTTATGGGTTTATAGCAATATGATAAGTAAAACTACTTGTATATATACAATAGCGCTACAGTTTACAAGAAACTATGAAAAACGCTTGCAATATACCGTTATATCACAATAAATAATATCTTACTCTTCTATTTAATAGCTTAATGTAATGTAAGCTACTTATAGGTGCAAATTATTCTAAAAAGAGGATTTTATACCTCAATTTGTAGAAAAACAGATATATAACACTGATAACTAGGTAAAATCATTGAAAACACTACATTTTATGGGTTTATAGCAATATAATCAGTAAAACTACGTGTATATATACAATAACGCTACAGTTTACAAGAAACTATGAAAAACGCTTGCAATATATCGTTATATCACAATAAATTTCCTCTTACTCTTCTATTTACTAGCTTAATGTAATGTAAGCTACTTATAGGGGCAAATTATTCTAAAAAGAGGATTTTATACTTCAATTTGTAGGAAAACAGCTATATATCACCGATAAATAGCTAATATCATTGAAAACCCTACATTTTATGGGTTTATAGCAATCTGATCAGTAAAACTACTTGTATATATACAATAACGCTACAGTTTACAAGAAACTATGAAAAACGCTTGCAATATACCGTTATATCACAATAAGTAACCTCTTACTCTTCTATTTAATAGCTTAATGTAATGTAACCTACTTATAGGTGCAAATTATTCTAAAAAGAGGATTTTATACTTCAATTTGTAGGAAAACAGCTATATATCACCGATAAATAGCTAATATCATTGAAAACACTACATTTTATGGGTTTATAGCAATCTGATAAGTAAAACTACTTGTATATATACAATAACGCTACAGTTTACAAGAAACTATGACAAACGCTTGCTATATACCTTTATATCACAATAAATAACCTCTTACTCTTCCATTTATTTAGCTTAATGTAATGTAAGCTACTTATAGGTGCAAATTATTCTAAAAAAAAGATTTTATACCTCAATTTGTAGGAAAACAGCTATATATCACTGATAACTAGCTAATATAATTGAAAACACTACATTATATGGGTGTATAGCAATATGATAAATAAAACTACTTGTATATAGACAATAACGCTACAGTTTACAAGAAACTATGAAAAACGCTGGCAATATACCATTATATCACAATAAATTTCCTCTTACTCTTCTATTTATTAGCTTAATGTAATGTAAGCTACTTATAGGTGGAAATTATTCTAAAAAGAGGATTTTATACTTCAATTTGTAGGAAAACAGCTATATATCACTGATAACTAGCTAAAATCATTGAAAATACTATTTATTATGGCTTTATAGCAATATAATAAGTAAAACTATTTGCATATATAAAATAACGCTACAGTTTAGAAGAAACTATGAAAAACGCTAGCAATATACCGTTATATCACAATAAATAACCTCTTACTCTTCTATTTAATAGCTTAATGTAATGTAAGCTACTTATAGGTGCAAATTATTCTAAAAAGAGGATTTTATACTTCAATTTGTAGGAAAACAGCTATATATCACCGATAATTAGCTAATATCATTGAAAACACTACATTTTATGGGATTATAGCAATATGATAAGTAAAACTACTTGTATATATATACAATAAAGCTACAGTTTACAAGAAACTATGAAAAACGCTTGCAATATACCGTTATATCACAATAAATAACCTCCTACTCTTCTATTTACTAGCTTAATGTAATGAAAGCTACTTATAGGGGCAAATTATTCTAAAAAAAGGATGGGATACTTCAATTTGTAGGAAAACAGCTATATATCACTGATAACTAGCTAAAATCATTCAAAATACTACATTTTATGGGTTTATAGCAATATAATAAGTAAAACTACTTGTATATACACAATAACGCTACAGTTTAGAAGAAACTATGAAAAACGCTTGCAATAACCCGTTATATCACAATATATAACCTCTAACTCTTCTATTTAATAGCTTAATGTTATGTAAGCTACTTATAGGTGCAAATTATTCTAAAAAGAGGATTTTATACTTCGATTTGTAGGAAAACAGCTATATATCACCGATAAATAGCTAATATCATTGAAAACACTACATTTTATGGGTTTATAGCAATATAATAAGTAAAACTACTTATATATATACAATAACGATACAGTTTACAAGAAACTATGACAAACGCTTGCAATATACCGCTATAATCAACAATAAATAACCTCTTACACTTCTATTTATAGCTTAATGTAATGTAAGTTTACTTATAGGTGCAAATTATTCTAAAAGAGGATTTTATACTTCAATTGTAGGGGAAAACACGCTATTATATACGATAATTAGCTAATATCATTGAAAAACACTACATTTTATGGCTTTATAGCAATATAATAGTAAAACTATTTGTTATATAAAATAACGCTACGTTTAGAAGAAACTATGAAAAAACGCTTGCATATACCGTTATATCACAATAATAACCTATTACTCTCTATTGAAGTAGCATAATGTAATGTAAGCTACTTATAGGTGCAATTATTCCTAAAAAAAGTATTGTATACTTAATTGTAGGAAAAAGCTATATAGTCCCGAGAAAATTATTTAATATCATGAAACCCTACATTTTATGTGTTTATAGCAGTTGGATAAGTAAAACTTCACTTGTATTATAAAATAACGCTACAGTTTAAAGAAAACTATGAAAAACGCTGGGCAATATTACAGTTATATCACAATAAATAACCTCTACTCTCCTATTTAATGGTAGCTAATGGTAATGTAATCTACTTATAGGTGCAAAATTATTCTAAAAAAAAAATTTTATACCTCAATTTGTAGGAAAACAGCTATATATCACTGATAACTAGATAATATCATGGGAAAACACTACATATATGTGTTTATAGCCAACTAGATAAGTTGAAAACTACTTTGTATATATACAATAACGCTACAGTTTACAAGAAAACTATAAAAAAGCTTTGCAACTATACCGTATATCACAATTAAAATTCCTCTTACTCTTTATTTATTAGGTTAATGTAATGTAAGCTACTATAGGTGCATTTAATTATTCTAAAAAAGAGATTTTCTACTAAATTTGTAGGAAAACAGTATAATCACTGATAACTAGCTAATATCATTGAACAACACTAATTATATGGGTTTATAGCAATATGATAAGTAAAAAACTACTTGTATAATACATTAACGCTACAGTTTAGAAGAAACTCTGACAAAAACGCTTGCAATATACCGCTAATATCACAATAAATAACCTCTGTACTATTCTATTTATAGCGGAATGTAATGTAAGCTACTTATAAGAGTGCAAATTATCTAACAAGAGGATTTTATACTTCCAATTTGTTAGGAAAAAGCTATATATCACGATAAATAGCTATATCATTGAAAACACTACATTTTATGGGTTTATAGCAATATAATAAGTAAAAACTACTTGCTATAGATACAATAACGCTACAGTTTAGAACGAAAACTTATGAAAAACGCTTGCAATATACCGTTATATCACAATAAATCAACCCTCTTACTCTTCTATTTAATAGTTAAGTTTAATATAGCTACTTATAGGTGCAAATTATTCTAAAAAGAGATTTTATACTTCCAATTGTAAGGAAATTGCTATAGACACCAATAAATAAGCTAATATCATTGGAAAACACTCCAATTTTATGGGTTTATAGCACTATAATAAGTAAAACTATTGTATATATAAAATAACGCTACAGTTTAGAAGAAAATTGAAAACGCTTGCAATATACAGTTTATCACAATAAATAACCTCTTACAACTTCTATTTAATAGCTTAATGAAATGTAAGCTACTTATAGGTGCAAAGTATCTAAAAAGAGGTTTATACTTCAATTTTAGAAAACAGCTATATATCACCGATAAATAGCTAATATCATTGAAAAACACTATCATATTAGGGGTTTTTTAAGCAATATAATCAGTAAAAACTACTTGATATATAATAACGCTCCCAGTTACAATAAACTATTAAAAAAACGATTGCAATATACCGGTATTATATCACAATAAATTTCCTCCTACTCTTCTATGTACTAGCTCAAGTATGTAAGATACTTATAGTGGCAAATTATTCTAAAAAAAGGTGGTATAACTTCAATTTGTAGGAAAACAGCTAAATATATCACCGATAAATAGCTATATCATTGAAAACACTAATTTTATGGGTTTATAGAATATCATAAGTAAACTTACTTGTAATAGACAATAACGCTCACAATTTACAAGAAATATGAAAAACGCTTGCAATATACCTTATACACAATCAAATTTCCTATTACTCTTCTATTTATTAGCTTAATGGAATGTAAGCTACTTATTAGGTGGAAAGATTCTAAAAAGAGGATTTTATACTTAAATTTGTAGGAAAACAAGCTATATATCACTGATAACTAGCTGAAAATTCATTGAAAATACTATTTTTTATGGCTTATAGCTAAATAATAAGTAAAACTATTGGATATGTATAAAATAACGCTTACAGTTTAGAAGAAACTATGAAAAAACGCTAGGCAAATATACGCGTTATATCACAATAAAATAACCTCTTACTCTTCTAGTTAATAGCTTAATGTAATGTAAGTACTTATAGCGTGCAAAGTATATCGAAAAAGAGGATTTTATACTTCAATGGTCAGGAAAACAGTATATACTCACCGATAATTAGCTAAGTAATCATGAAAACACTACCTTTTATGGGTATATAGCCAATATAATAAGTAAAATACTGTATATATACATAACGCTACAGTTTAAAGAAATATGGGAAAAAAAACGCTTGCCAATATACCGTTTATATCACAATAAATAACCTCTTACATTCTGCTATTTTAATGCTTATGAATGTAAGTACTTATAGGTGCAAATTATTCTAAAAAAGAGGATTTATAATTTCAATTTGTAGGAAAACAGCTATATATCACCCGATAAATTAGCTAATATCATTGAAAAATACATTTTATCGGGTATATAGCAATATAATAAGTAAAACCTACTGTGTTATATACAATACGCTACAGTTTAGAAGGGAAACCTATGAAAAAACGCTTGGCAAATATACCCGTTATATCCCAACTAAAGAACCTCTTTACTCTTCAAATTAATAGCTAATGTAATGTAAGCAAACTTATAGGTGCAAATTATTCTAAAATGAGGATTTTTATACTTCAATTTGTAGGAAAAAGCTAATATCAACGACTAAATAGCAATATCATTGAAAAAAACACTACATTTTATGGGGATTATAGCAATATGATAAGTAAAACTACTTGTCATATATAACAATAACGCTACAGTTTACAAGAAAAACTATGAAAAACGCGCAATATACCGTTATAATCACAATAAATAACCTCCTATCTGCGTTGCTATGTTACTAGCTTAATGTAATGAAAGCTATAGGGGCAAATTATTCTAAAAAAAGGATGGATACTTCAATTTGTAGGGAAAACAGATATATATCACTGATAACTAGCTAAAATAATTCAAACATACTTACATTTATGGGGTTTATAGCAATATAATAAGGTAAAAAAACTACTTGTATATATACAATAACGCTACAGTCTTAGAAGAACAAACTATGAAAAACGCTTGCAATAAACCTGTTATATCACAATAGTATAACCTCGAACTCTTCTATTTATAGCGTAAGTTATGTAAGATAATTATAGGTGCAAATTATTCTAAAAAGAGGATTACACTTCGATTTTGTAGGAAAACAGCTAATATCACCGATAAATAGCTAATACATGAAACACTACATTTTATGGGTTTTGAGCAATATAATAAGTAAAACGACTTATTATAGATACAATAACGAGACAGTTTACAAGAAAACTATGACAAAACGCTTGCAATATACCGCTATATCACAATAAATAACCTCTTACTCTTCTTATTAATAGCTTAATGTAATGTAAGCTACTTATAGGTGCAAATTATTCTAAAAAGATAAAGGATTTTTATACTTCACTTTGTAGGAAAAACAGCTATATATCACCGATAAATAGTTAAGTCATGAAAACACTCACATTTTATGGGCGTTCTCTAGCAATCTGATAAGTCAAAAACTACTGTATATATAAAATAACGCTACAGTTTACAAGAACTATGAAACAACGCTTGCAATATACCGTTATATCCACAATAAATAACCGTCTACTCTTTCTATTTAATAGCATAATGCTAATATAAGCCTACTTATAGGTGCAAATTATTTAAAAAAAAGATTTTATACTTAAATTTGTAGGAAAACAACTATATATCACCGAAAACTAGTAAAAAATATTGAAAAACTACATGTTATGGGTCCCCTATAGCAATATGATAAGTAAAACTACTATGTATATATACAATAAAGCACAGTTTACAATGAAACTATGAAAAAACGCTTGCAACGATACCGTTATATCACAATAAATAACCTCTTAATCTTCTATTTAATAGCTTAATGTAATGTAAGCTACTTATAGGTGCAAATTATCTAAAAGATAATTTCTATACTCAATTTGTAGGAGGAAAACAGCTTATATATATCAGTGATAACTAGCTAAATCATTGAAAAACACTACATTATATGGGTTTATAGCAATATGATAATAAAAAATACTTGGTATATATAACAATAAACGCTACAGTTTACAAGAAAACTATAAAGAACGACATTGGAATATTACGTTATATCACATATAAATTCCTCTTACTCTTAGTATTGCTTTAATGTAATGTAAGCACTTATAGGTGCAAATTCATTCTAAAAAGAGGATTTTATACTTCAATTTGTAGGGAAAAACAGCTATATATCACTGATAACTAGCTATAAAATCATTGAAAAAACACTACATTTTATGGCTTCTATAGCAATATAATACGTAAAAAACTATTTGTATATCATAAAATAACGCTTACAGTTTAGAAGAAACTATGGAAAAACGCTTGCAAATACCGTTATATCACAATAAATAACCCTCTACACTTAGAGTTAATAGCGTAATGTAATGTAAGCTACTTATAGGTGCAAATTATTCTCAAAAGAGGCTTTTATACATCAATTTGTATGAAAACAGCTATATAACCGATAATTAGCTAAATCATTGAAAACACTACATTTAATGGCTATAGCATATAATAAGTAAAACTATTTGATATATAAAAACGCTACAGTTTAGTAAACATAAAAACCGCTTGCAATATACCGTTATAATCAAATAAATAACTATTACTCTTCTATTTTAATACTTAATTTTATGTAAGCAACTTATAGGTGCAAATTATTCTAAAATGAGGATTTATACTTCAATTTTTAGGAAAACACTATATATCACCGTAAATAGCTAATATAATTGAAAAAAACTACATTTTATGGGATTATAGCAATATGATAAGTAAACTACTTGTATATATAAATAACGCTACAGTTTAGAAGAAACTATGAAAAACGCTTGCAATAAACCGTTATTCACAAATATAACCTCTAACTTCTATTTAATAGCTTAATGTTATGTAAGCTACTTATAGTGCAAATTATTCTAAAAAAGGATTTTATACTTCAATTTGTAGAAAACAGATATATATCATTGATAACTAGCTAAATCATTGAAAAAAACTACAATTTATGGCTTTATAGCAATATAATAAGTAAAACTACTTGTATATATACAATACGCTAAGTTTACAAGAAACTATGAAAACGCTTGCTATATACCTTTATATCCAATAAATAACCTCTTACTCTTCATTTATTAGCTTAATGTAATGTAAGCTAACTTATAGGTGCAAATTATTCTAAAAAAAAAGGGTTTTATACTTCATTTGTAGGAGAACAGCTATATATCACCGACAAATAGCTAATATCATTGAAAACTACATTTATAAGGTTTAATAGCAATATGATAAGTAAACTACTTGTATATATACAATAACGCTACATTTTACAAGAACTATGACAAACGCTTGCCAATATACCGCTTATCACAATAAATAGCCTCTTATCTTCTATTTTTTTTTAGGATAATGTAATATAAGCTACTTATAGGTGCAAATTATTCTAAAAAAAGGATTTTATACTTCAATTTGTAGGGAAAAAAGCTATATATCACCGATAACTAGCTAAAATCATTGAAAATACTATTTTTTATGGCTTTATAGCAATATAATAAGTAAAACTATTTGTATATATAAAATAACGCTACAGTTTAGAAGAAACTATGAAAAACGCTAGCAATATACCGTTATATCACAATAAATAACCTCTTACTCTTCTATTTAATAGCTTAATGTAATGTAAGCAACTTATAGGTGCAAATTATTCTAAAATGAGGATTTTATACTTCAATTTGTAGGAAAACAGCTATATATCACCGATAAATAGCTAATATCATTGAAAACACTACATTTTATGGGATTATAGCAATATGATAAGTAAAACTACTTGTATATATATACAATAACGCTACAGTTTACAAGAAACTATGAAAAACGCTTGCAATATACCGTTATATCACAATAAATAACCTCCTACTCTTCTATTTACTAGCTTAATGTAATGAAAGCTACTTATAGGGGCAAATTATTCTAAAAAAAGGATGGGATACTTCAATTTGTAGGAAAACAGCTATATATCACTGATAACTAGCTAAAATCATTCAAAATACTACATTTTATGGGTTTATAGCAATATAATAAGTAAAACTACTTGTATATATACAATAACGCTACAGTTTAGAAGAAACTATGAAAAACGCTTGCAATAAACCGTTATATCACAATATATAACCTCTAACTCTTCTATTTAATAGCTTAATGTTATGTAAGCTACTTATAGGTGCAAATTATTCTAAAAAGAGGATTTTATACTTCGATTTGTAGGAAAACAGCTATATATCACCGATAAATAGCTAATATCATTGAAAACACTACATTTTATGGGTTTATAGCAATATAATAAGTAAAACTACTTATATATATACAATAACGATACAGTTTACAAGAAACTATGACAAACGCTTGCAATATACCGCTATATCACAATAAATAACCTCTTACTCTTCTATTTAATAGCTTAATGTAATGTAAGCTACTTATAGGTGCAAATTATTCTAAAAAGAGGATTTTATACTTCACTTTGTAGGAAAACAGCTATATATCACCGATAAATATTTAATATCATTGAAAACACTACATTTTATGGGTTTCTAGCAATCTGATAAGTAAAACTACTTGTATATATAAAATAACGCTACAGTTTACAAGAAACTATGAAAAACGCTTGCAATATACCGTTATATCACAATAAATAACCTCCTACTCTTCTATTTAATAGCATAATGTAATATAAGCTACTTATAGGTGCAAATTATTCTAAAAAAAAGATTTTATACTTAAATTTGTAGGAAAACAACTATATATCACCGAAAACTAGCTAAAATCATTGAAAACACTACATTTTATGGGTTTATAGCAATATGATAAGTAAAACTACTTGTATATATACAATAACGCTACAGTTTACAAGAAACTATGAAAAACGCTTGCAATATACCGTTATATCACAATAAATAACCTCTTAATCTTCTATTTAATAGCTTAATGTAATGTAAGTCTAACAAATTATTTAAAAAAGTTGAAACACATTATTGTCCTAAAAGAAAAAAATTGTATAGCAATTGATAGTAAAACACTGATATATACATGTCATTTTCAAAAACATAAACAATAATTTTTTT
>JACEEZ010011214.1:0-42769 GCA_016584305.1 Chionoecetes opilio
GAAAACGCTTGCAATATACCGTTATATCACAATAAATAACCTCTTACTCTTCTATTTATTAGCTTAATGTAATGTAAGCTACTTATAGGTCCAAATTATTCTAAAAAAACGATTGTATACTTCAATTTGCAGGAAAACAGCTATATATCACCGATAACTAGCTAAAATTATTGAAAAGAACACATTTTGAGGGTATAAAGCATTATCATAAGGTAAATTCCTTCTATTAATGATATAACACTACAATTAAGAAGAAACTATGAAAAACACGTATAATATACAATTTTATCACAATATAGAGTCTCAAACTCCTATTATAAGCTTACAGTAGTTTAAAATAGCAATTTCCAACGAAAACAACTATAATTCCACATTTTGAATTTCTCTATCAAAAAAAGGGCTGAATAATGTCAAATTTTCGACATTTTTTAGCCCTTCAAAAATGCATTAAAACACTTGAAAAAACGTTGTTTTTAAGAATAAAATTGATACATAAATTTCATTATAAATACATATTTTAAGCTCATAATATTGTAAAATATAGGTGTGTAAAACTGCTGAATAATGTCAAATTTCGACATTTTTTTGGCCTTCAAAAATACATTAAAACACTTGAAAAAACGTTGTTTTTTAGATTAAAATTGAGACCTAAATTTCAAGAAAAATTATTATTTTTAGCTCATAACATTGTAAAATATAGTTGTTTAAAAGTGCTGAATAATGTCAAATTTCGACATTATTTAGCCTTTCAAAAATACATTAAAATACTTGAAAAAACATTGTTTTTAAGATTAAAATTGATATCTAAATTTCATGAAAAATACATATTTCTAGCTATTAATTTTGTAAAATATAGTTGTAGCAAATATAAAAAGCTATTTTGCTACTGATATAAAGAAATATACTTCAATTTGTAGAAAAAAAAAACTCTTCACTGATAACTAGCTAAAATCATTGAAAACACTACATTTTATGGGTTTATAGCAATATGATAAGTAAAACTACTTGTATATATACAATAACGCTACAGTTTACAAGAAACTATGAAAAACGCTTGCAATATACCGTTATATCACAATAAATAACCTCTTACTCTTCTATTTAATAGCTTAATGTAATGTGGGCTACTTATAGGTGCAAATTATTCTAAAAAGACGATTTTATACTTCAATTTGTAGGAAAACAGCTATATATCACTGATAACTAGCTAAAATCATTGAAAACACTACATTTTATGGGTTTATAGCAATATAATAAGTAAAACTACTTGTATATATACAATAACGCTATAGTTTAGAAGAAACTATGAAAAACGCTTGCAATATACCGTTATATCACAATAAATAACTTCTTACTCTTCTATTTAATAGCTTAATGTAATGTAAGCTACTTATAGGTGCAAATTATTCTAAAAAGAGGATTTTATACTTCAATTTGTAGGAAAACAGCTATATATCACCGATAAATAGCTAATATCATTGAAAACACTACATTTTAAGGGTTTATAGCAATATGATAAGTTAAACTACTTGTATATATACAATAACGCTACAGTTTACAAGAAACTATGAAAAACGCTAGCAATATACCGTTATATCACAATAAATAACCTCTTATTCTTCTATTTAATAGCTTAATGTAATGTAAGCTACTTATAGGTGCAAATTATTCTAAAAAGAGGATTTTATACTTCAATTTGTAGGAAAACAGCTATATATCACCGATAAATAGCTAATATCATTGAAAACACTACATTTTAAGGGTTTATAGCAATATGATAAGTTAAACTACTTGTATATATACAATAACGCTACAGTTTACAAGAAACTATGAAAAAGGCTTGCAATATACCGTTATATCACAATAAATAACCTCTTACTCTTCTATTTATTAGCTTAATGTAATGTAAGCAAGGAGCATATAGGTGCATATTATTCTAAAAAGATGATTTTATACTTCAATTTGTAGGAAAACAGCTATATATCACTGATAACTAGCTAAAATAATTGAAAACACTACATTTTATGGGTTTATAGCAATATAATAAGTAAAACTACTTGTATATATACAATAACGCTACAGTTTAGAAGAAACTATGAAAAACGCTTGCAATATACCGTTATATCACAATAAATAACCTCTTACTCTTCTATTTAATAGCTTAATGTAATGTAACCTACTTATAGGTGCAAATTATTCTAAAAAGAGGATTTTATACTTCAATTTGTAGGAAAACAGCTATATATCACGATAAATAGCTAATATCATTGAAAACACTACATTTTAAGGGTTTATAGCAATATGATAACTTAAACTACTTGTATATATACAATAACGCTAACAGTTAAAGAAAGTATGAAACGGCTGCAATATCGCTTTATATCATAATAAATACCCATCTTACTCTTCTATTTATTAGCTTAATGTAATTAGCTACTTATAGGTGCACAAATTATCTAAAAAAAGGATTGTATACTTTCAAGTTGTAGAAAAGAGCTATTAAATATCACCGATATCTAGCTAAAATCCATTGAAAAAAAACACATTTTGAGGTATAAGCTTATCATAACGTAAATTTCCTCTATTAATGATATAACACTACATTAATAAGAAATTATGAAAAACACTTATATATACACTTGTACCACAATATAGAGTCTCAAACCCTATTATAACTTACAGTAGTTTAACATAGCAATTTTCTAACGAAAACCACTATATTCCACATTTTGAATTTCTTCTCATGTTCAAAAAAGGGCTGAATATGTCCAATTTTCGACATTTTTTAGCCCTTCAAAAATACATTAAAAACTTGAAAAACGTTGTTTTTTTAATACATAAAATTGATTACTAAATTACATAAAAATACATATTTTAAGCTTATATTAGTGTATAATTACGTTTTGTAAAGTGATGAATATGTTAAATTTCGACATTTTTTAGACTTTCAAAAATATACATTAAAACACTTGAAAAAACGTTGTTTTTAGATTAAAATTGCTACCTAAATTTGCATGACAATACATATTTTTTAGCTCAGTAACAATGTAAATATAGTTGTGTAAAGTGCTGAATATGTCCAATTTCGACATTATTTAGCATTTCAAAATACATAAAAATTCTTCAAAAAACAAAGGTTTTTAAGATTAAAATTGATATCTAAATTTCATGATAATACATATTTTTAGCTATTAATTTTGTCAAATAATAGTTTGTAGCAATATAAAAAGCTATTTAGCTACAGATATAAAGAATATACTTCAATTTGTAAAAAAAAAAAAAAAAAAAAAGAAGAAGAACAAAAACTCTTCAATGATAACTCGCTAAATCATTGAAAACACTACATTGTTATGAGTTTACAGCAATATATTAAGTAAATTTACTTGTATATATACAATACCGTAGAGTTTAACAAGAACTATGAAAAACGCTTGCAAATATACCGTTATATCACAATAAATACCTCTTAATCTGTAATTTAAATAGCTTAATGTAATGTAAGCTACTTAAGGTGCAAATTAATTTCTAAACAGAGGACTTTATATATCAATTTGTAGGAAACAGCTATTATCCCTGATAACATAGCTGAATCATTGAAAACACTACATTTTAAGGGTTTATAGCATATAATAAGTAAAACTACTTGTATATGTTACAATAACGCTACAGTTTATCAATAAACTATGAAACACGCTTGTCAATATACCGTTATATCACATAAATACTTCTTACTCTCTATTGATTAGCTTAATGTATGTAGCTACGTATAGGTGCAAATTATTCTAAAAGGAGTATTTTTATACTTCATTTGTAGGAAAAACGCTATATATCCCGATAAATGCTAATATCATTGAAAAACTACATTTTAAGGTTTATAGCAATGATAAGTAAAACTACTTGTATATTTACAAAAACAAATAACGTTACCGTTTTAGAAGAAACTATGAAAACGCTTGCAATATACCGTTATACACATAAATAACCTCTTACTCTTCTATTTATTAGCTTAATGTAATGTAAGCTACTTATACGTCCAATTATTCTAAAAAAAAGCGATTGTATAACACTTCAATTTGCAGGAACCGCTATATATCTACTCGGGGTACATCTACAAACATTATTGAAAAGAACACATTTTGAAGCTCGTATAAATCATTATCCATAATGTAAATTCCTTCTATTAATGATATAACACTACAATTAAGAAAAACTATGAAAACACGTAAATATACAATTTTTATCAAAAATATAGAGTCGCAACTCTATTATAGCTTACAGTAGTTCAAATAGCACTTTTCCAACGAAAACAACTAAATTTCCACGTATTATATTTTGAATTTCTCTATCAAAAGGGCTGAATAATGTCATTTTCGACATTTTTAGCCCTTCAAAATGCTTAAAACACTTGAAAAAAGTTGTTTTTTAAGAATAAATTGATACATAATTTCATTATAAATACATATTTTAAGCTCCTAAGTATGTAAATCTAGTGTGTAAAGTGCTGAATAATGTCAAATTTCGCATTTTTTTAGCCTTCAAAAATACATTAAACACATGAAAAAACGTTGTTTTTAGATTGAAAATTGAGACCATAAATTTCAAGAAAAATTATTATTTTTAGCTCATAACTTGTAAAATAGCGTTTTGTGTAAATTTGCTGATAATGTTCAATTTCGCATATTTAGCGCTTTCAAAATACAATTTAAAATACTTGAAAAAACATTTGTTTTTAAGATTAAAATTGATAACTACATTTCATGAAAAATACATATTTCTAGCTATTAATTTTTGTAAAATATAGTTGTAGCAAATATGAAAAGCTATTTTGGCTACACGATATAAAGAATATACTTCAATTTGTAGACAAAAACAACTCTTCACTATAACTACTAAAATCATTAAAACACTACATTTTATGGGTTTTATAGCAATAATGATAAGTAAACTACTTGTATATATACAAGAACGCTAACAGTTTACAAGAAACTAATGAAAAACGCTTGCAATACTACCTTTATATCACATAAAAATAACCCTCTTACTCTTCTATTTATTAGGCTTAATGTAATGTGAGCTCTTATAGGTGCAAATTATTCTAAAAAAGACGATTTTATACTGCAATTTGTAGAAAACACAGCTACTAGTATACCACTGAAAACTAGCTAAAATCATTGAAAACACTACATTTATTGGGTTTATAGCATCTAATAAGTAAAACTCCTTGTATATATACAATAACGCTATAGTTTAGAAAGAACTAGAAAAACGCTTTGGCAATATACCGTTTATATCACAATAAATACCTCTTACTCTTCTATTTAAATACTTAATGTATGTCAGCTACCTTTTTAGGTGCAAATTATTCTAAAAAGAGGATTTATACTTCAATTTGTAGGAAAACAGCTATATATCACACCGATAAATAGCTAATATCCTTGAAAACACTACATTTGAGGGTATAGCAATATGATTAAGTTAACGACTTGTATATATACAATCACGCTACAGTTTACAAGAATATGAAAACGCTTGCAATATACCTTATATCACAAAAATAACCTCTTACTCTTCTATTTATTAGTTTAATTATCTAGCTCTTAAGGTGCAAATTATTCTCGAAAAAGGATTGTTACTTCAATTTGTAGGAAACATCTTCTATCACCGATAAATAGCTAATATCTGAACACTACATTTTATGGGTTTTATAGCAATTGATCAGTAAAACGACTTGTAATATGTTACAATAATTCTACAGTTTACAAGAAACTATGAAAAAACCGATTTGCATAACCGTTATATCACAATAAATAACCTCTACTCTTCTATTTATTAGCTTAATGGGGTAGTGTAAGCTAGCTTATAGGTGCAAATTTTCTAAAGGGGATTTTTTATACTTCAATTTGTAGGGCAAACCAGCTATATATCACCGATAAATAGCTCATATCATTGAAAAAAACTACATTTTTTATGGGTTTTAGCCATATGAATAAGTAAACCTACTTGTATATTTACCAAAACGTTACAGTTTAGAAGAAAAGAAAAAAAAAAAAAAAAAAACCCCCTATGAAAAACGCTTGCAATATACCGTTATATCAACTAAATAACCTCATACCCTTTCTATTTTAATAGCTTAATGTAATGTAACTACTTATAGGTGCAAATTATTCAAAAAGGAGATTTTTTATACGTCAATTTGTAGACAAACAGCTATATTTCACCGATAAATAGCTATATCATTGAAACACACATTTTAAGGGTTTTAGCAATATTAATAAGTAAAACTCTTGCATATATACATAACCTACAGTTTACAAAGAAAGTATGAAAACGCTTGCAATATACCGTATATCACAATAAATAACCTCTTACTCTTCTAATTTATTAGCTTAATGTATGTAAGCTACTATAGTCCAATTATTCTAAAAAAACGATTGATAACTTCAATTTGGGCAGGAAAACAGCTATATATCACCGATACTAGCTAAAATTATTGAAAAGAACACATTTTTGAGGGGATAAAGCATTATCATAGGTAAATATTCCTTCTATTAATGATATAACACTACAATTAAGAAGAACTAGAAAAACACGTATATAACAATTTTAATCACAATATGAGTCTCAAACTCCTATTATAAGCTTACAGTAGTTTAAAATATCAATTTCCAACGAAAACAACTATAATTCCACAGTTTGAATTTCTCTATCAAAAAAAGGGCTGAATAAAGTCAAAATTGTTCGACATTTTTTAGCCCTTCAGAAATGCATTAAAACACTTGAAAAACGTTGTTTTTAAGAATAAAATTGATAAACATAAATTTCATTATAAATACTATTTCAAGCTCATAATATTGTAAAATATAGGTGTGTAAAACTGCTGAATAATGTCCAATTTCGACATTTTTTGGCCTCAAAAATCATTAAAACACTTGAAAAAACGTTGTTTTTTAGATTAAACATTGAGACCTAAATTTAGAAAAATTATTATTTTTAGCTCATAACATTGTAAAATATAGTTTTTTAAAGTGCTGAATAATGTCAAATTTCGACATTATTTAGCTTTCAAATACATTAAAAACTTGAAACAAACATTGTTTTTAAGATTAAAAATTGATATCTCAATTTCATGAAAAATACTTATTTCTAGCTATTAATTTGTAAAACTATAGTTGTAGTCAATATAAAAGCAATTTTGCTACTGATAGACAGAAATATACGTAAATTTGTAGAAAAAAAAAAAACCTCTTCACGATAACTAGTCTAAAATCATTGAACCTACATTTTATGGTTTATAGCAATATGATAAGTTAAAACCTACTTGTATATATACAATAACGCTACAGTTTACAAGAAACTATGAAAACGCTTGCAATATACTCGTTATATCACATAAATGAACTTCTTACTCTTCTATTTATAGCTTAATGTATGTAAGCGACTTTAGTGTCCAATTATTCTTAAAAATAGGATTTTATACTTCAATTTTGTAGGAAACAGCTATATCTCACCGATAAATAGCTTAATATCATTGAAAACAACTACATTTAATGGTTTATAAGCAATATGGTAAGTTAAACTACTTGTATTATACAATAACGCTACAGTTTCAAAGAAACTATGAAAAACTCTAGCAATATAACCGTTATATCACAATAAATAACCTCTTATTCTTCTATTTTAATAGCTTAATGTAATGTAAGCTACTTATATGTGCAAATTATTCTAAAAAGAGGCTTTTATACTTCAATTTGTAGGACAAACAGCTATGATAATCACCGATAATAGCTAATATCATTGAAAAAACACTACATTTTAAGGGTTTATAGCATTGAAAGTTAAACTAACTTGTATATAGACAATAACGCCTACAGTTTACAAGAAACTATGAAAAATGCTTGCACTATACCGTTTATTCACAATAATAACCTCTTACCCTTCTATTTATTAGCTTAATGTAATGTAGCAAGGAGACATATAGGTGCATATTATTCTAAAAAGATGATTTTATACTTCACTTTGTAGGAAAACAGCTATATAATCACTGATAACTATCTAAAATAATTGAAAACACTACATTTTATGGGTTTATAGCACATATAATAGTAAACTACTGTATATATACAATAACGTACAGTTAGACGAAACTATGAAACGCTTGCAATATACCGTTATATCACAATAAATAACCTCTTACTCTTCTATTTAAAAGCTTAATGTAATGTAACCTACTTATAGGTGCAAATTATTCTAAAAAGAGGATTTTATACTTCAATTTGTAGGAAAACAGCTATATATCACGATAAATAGCTAATATCATTGAAAACACTACATTTTAAGGGTTTATAGCAATATGATAACTTAAACTACTTGTATATATACAATAACGCTACAGTTTACAAGAAAGTATGAAAAACGGCTGCAATATACCTTTATATCATAATAAATAACCTCTTACTCTTCTATTTATTAGCTTAATGTAATGTAAGCTACTTATAGGTCCAAATTATTCTAAAAAAACGATTGTATACTTCAATTTGCAGGAAAACAGCTATATATCACCGATAACTAGCTAAAATTATTGAAAAGAACACATTTTGAGGGTATAAAGCATTATCATAAGGTAAATTCCTTCTATTAATGATATAACACTACAATTAAGAAGAAACTATGAAAAACACGTATAATATACAATTTTATCACAATATAGAGTCTCAAACTCCTATTATAAGCTTACAGTAGTTTAAAATAGCAATTTCCAACGAAAACAACTATAATTCCACATTTTGAATTTCTCTATCAAAAAAAGGGCTGAATAATGTCAAATTTTCGACCTTTTTTAGCCCTTCAAAAATGCATTAAAACACTTGAAAAAACGTTGTTTTTAAGAATAAAATTGATACATAAATTTCATTATAAATACATATTTTAAGCTCATAATATTGTAAAATATAGGTGTGTAAAACTGCTGAATAATGTCAAATTTCGACATTTTTTTGGCCTTCAAAAATACATTAAAACACTTGAAAAAACGCTGTTTTTTAGATTAAAATTGAGACCTAAATTTCAAGAAAAATTATTATTTTTAGCTCATAACATTGTAAAATATAGTTGTTTAAAAGTGCTGAATAATGTCAATACGACATTATTTAGCCTTCAAAAATACAATTAAAATATTGAAAAAACATTGTTTTTAAAGATTAAAATTGATATCTAAATTTCATGTGAAAAATAATATTTCTAGCTATTAATTTTGTAAACAAATATAGTTGTAGCAAATATAAAAAGCTATTTAGCTACAGATATAAAGAAAATATACTTCAATTATGTAGAAAAAAAACCACTCTTCACTGATAACCTAGCTAAAAATCATTGTTGAAAAAAACACTACATTTTCTGGGTTTTATAGCAATAGATTAGTAAAACTACTTGTATATATACAATAAGCTACAGTTTACAAGAAACTATGAAAACGCTTGCAATATACCGTTATATCACAATAAATAAACTCTTATCTTCTATTTAATAGCTTAATGTAATGTGTGGCTACTTATAGGAGCAAAATTATTCTAAAAGGACGATTATACATTCAATTTGTAGGAAAACAAGCTATACTATCACGATAACTAGCTAAAATCATTGAAAAACACTACATTTTAGGGTTTTATAGCAATATAATAAGTAAAACTACTTGTATATATACAATAAACGCTACAGTTTAGAAGCAGAAGAAACTATGGAAAAACGCTTGACCACATATCCGTTATATCACATAAATAACCTCTTACTCTTCTATTTACTAGCTTAATGTAATGTAAGCATTTTAGGTGCAAATTATTCTAAAAAGAGGATTTTATTTACTTCAATTTGTAGGAAAACAGCTATATTATCACCATTAACTAGTTAATATCATTGAAAAACACTACATTTTAAGGGCTTATAGCATATGATAGTAAACTACTGTATATATCCAATAACGCTACAGTTTTAAAAGAAAACTATGAAAAAGGCTTGCAATATACCGTTATATCACAATAAAATAACCTCTTACTCTTCTATTTTATTAGCCTTAAACGTAATGTAAAGCAAGGTGCATATAGGTTTGATAGATCTTAAAAAAGAGGATTTTATACTTCAATTTGTAGGGAAAAAAGATATATAGCACTGATAACTAGCTAAAATCATTAAAAACATACATTTTATGGGTTTATAGCAAATAAATAATAAGTATAAAACTACTTTTGTATATATTACAATAACCGCACAGTAGAGAAATATGAAAAAAACGCTTGCACTATACCGTTATATCACAATTAAATAACCTTCTTATCTTCTATTAATAGCTTAATTATTGTAAGCTACTTATAGGTGCAAATTATTCTAAAAAGAGGTTTATATATCAATTTGTAGGAAAACAGCTATATATCACTGAGTAACTAGCTAAAATCATTGAAAACACTACATTTTAAGGGTTTATAGAATATAATAAGTAAAACTACTTGTATATGTACAATAACGTGCTACAGTTACAAGAAAAACTATGGAAAAACGCTTGCAATATACAGTTATATCACACTAAATAAACCTCTTACTTCTTCATTATTAGCTTAATGTAGTGTAAGTACTTATAGGTGCAAAATTATTCTAAAAGGAGGATTTGTATACTTCAATTGTAGGAAAACAGCTATATATCCCGAAAATTAGCTAATCTCATTGAAAAAATACATTTTTTACGGTTTATAGCAAATATGAAAGTAAAAACTAAATGTATATTTACAAAAAGTTACAGTTAGAAGAAACTATGAAAAACGCTTGCAATATACCGTTATATCACAATAAATAAACCTCCTTATCTTCTATTTAATAGCTTAATGTAATGTAAGACTAACTTATAGGTGCCAAATTATTCTAAAAAAAGAGGATTTTCATACGTCAATTTGATAGGAAAAACAGCATATATATCACTGATAACTAGCTAAAAATCATAAAAACAATACATTTTATGGGTTTATAGCAAATATAATAAGTAAACTATTGTATATATACAATAACGCTACAGTTTAGAATGAAAACTATGAAAAACGCTTGCAATATACCGTTATATCACAATAAATAACCTCTTACTCTTCATTAATAGCTAATGTAATGTAAGCTACTTATAGGTGCAATTATTCTAAAAAGAGGATTTTTATATCTCAATTTGTAGGAAAAAAACAGCTATATATCACTGATAACTAGCTAAAATCATTGAAAAACAACATTTTAAGGGTTCTATAGCCAATATAATAAGTAAAAACTACTTGTATATTGTACAATAACGCTACAGTTTACAAAGAAACTATGAAAAAACGCTTGCAATATACCGTTATATCACAATAAATAACCTCTTTACTCTTCTATTTATTAGCTTAATGTAGTTGTAAAGTAACTATAGGTGCAAATTATTCTAAAAGGAGGATTTATACTTCAATTTGTAGGAAAACAGCTATATACACCGAAAATAGCTAATATCATTGAAAAAACTACATTTTAAGGGTTTATAGCAATATGATAAGTAAAAACTAAATGTATATTACAAAAAAACGTTACAGTTTAGAAGAAAACTATGAAAAACGCTTGCAATATACCGTTATATCACAAAAAATAACCTCTTACTCTTCTATTTAATAGCTTAATGTAATGTAAGCTACTTTATAGGTGCAACATTATTCTAAAAAGAGGATTTTATACTCAATTTGTAGGAAACAGCTATATATCAATGATAAAACTATCTAAAAAATAATTGAAAACACTTACATTTAACGGTTGTTTATAAGCAATACAATAAGTAAAAACTACTTGTATTATACAATAACGCTACAGTTAGAAGAAAACTAGACAAAACGCGTGAATATACCGTTAATGTCACAAGAAATAACCTCTACTCTTCTATTATATGTGTTAGCTTAAATGTAAGTAAGCTACTTATAGGTGACAAAATTATTCTAAAAAGAGGATTTTATACTTCAATTTGGTAGGAAAACACTTATATATCACCGATGAACTAACTAAAATCAGTTGAAAAGAAACACATTTTTGAGGGTATAATAAAGCATTATCATAACGTAAATTCATTTATAATGATATAACAATACAATTAATAAGGAAATTATGAAAAACACGGATAATATACAATTTGGACCACAAATATAGAGTCTCAAACTCCTATTATAAGGCTTTACAGTAGTTTAAAATAGCAAATTTATAACCGAAAAAACAACACTTAATTCCACCCATTTTTGAATTTCTCAGTCCAAAAAAAGGGCTGAATAATGTCAATTTTCGACATTTTTGAGCCTTCAGAAATGCATTAAAACACTTGAAAAAACGTTGTTTTTAAGATAAAATTGATTAATAAAATGTCATAGTAAAATACTATTAAGCTCATAATATTGTAAAATATAGCGTGTGTAAAAGTGCTTGAATAATGTCAATTTCGACCATTTTTTTGCGCCTTCAAAAATACATTAAAACACTTGAAAAAAAACGATGTTTTTTTAGATTAAAATTGAGATCTACCATTTCAAAGAAAAATTATATTTCTAGTCATAACATTGTCAAAATATAGTTAGTTGTGTAAAGTGATGAATAATGTCAAATTTCGATAATTATTTAGAACTCAAAAAGACATTAAAAATACTGAAAAAAACATTGTTTTAAGATTAAAATGATATCTAAATTTCATGAAAAATACATATTGTAGCTATTAATTTTGTAAAATATAGTGTTAGCAAATATAAAAAAGCTATTTAGCTTACAGATTAAAAGAAATATACTCAATTTGGAGAAAAAAACAAACTCTTCACTGATAACTAGCTAAAATAATTGAAAACACTACATTTTATGGGTTTATAGCAATATTGATAAGTAAAACTACTTGTATATATACAAATAACGCTCCAGTTTTTACAAGAAACTATGAAAAACGCTTGCAATATACCGTTATATCACAATAAATAACCTCTTACTCTTGTATTGAATAGCTTAATGTAATGGGGCAAAGTGTGCAAATTAGGTGCAAATTATTCTAAAAAGACGATTTTATACATCAATTTGTAGGCGGAAAAAGCTATATATCAATGGATGAACTAGCTAAAATCATTGAAAACACTACATTTTAGGGTTTATAGCAATATAATAAGTAAAATTCACTTGTATATATACATAACGCTCCAGTTTAGAAGAAAACTATGAAAAAACGCTTGCAACATACCGTTATATCACAATAAAATAACCTCTTACTCTTCTATTTACATACTTAATGTAATGTAAGTACTATAGGTGCAAATTATCTAAAAAGAGGATTTTATACTTCAATTTGTAGGGAAAACAGCTATATACACCGATAACTAGCTTAATATATTGTGAAAAACTACATTTTTAAGGGTTTATAGCAATATGATAAGTTAAACACTGGTATTATACAATACGCTACCAGTTTACAAGAAACTATGAAAAAGGCTTGCAATATACCTTTATATCCAATAAATAAAACCTCTTACTCTACTATTATTAGTAATGTAATGTAAGCAAGGTGCATAGAGGTGAAGATTATCTAAAAAGAGGAGTTTATTCTTCAATTTGTAGGAAAACAGCTATATATCACTGATCAACTAGCCTAAACTCATTGGAAAAATACATTTTAGGGGTTTATAGCAATAAAGCTTACTAGTAGTTTAAATAGCAATTTCCAACGAAAACAACTATAATTCCACATTTTGAATTTCTCTATCAAAACAAAGGGCGGAATAATGTCAATTGCGACATCTTTTAGCCCTTCAGAAATGCATTAAAACACTGGAAAAAACTTTGTTTTTAAGAATAAATTGATACATAAATTTCATTATAAAATAACATTTTTAAGCTCATAATATTGTAAAATATAGGTGTGTAAAACTGCTGAATAATGTCAAATTTCGACATTTTTTTGGCCTCAAAAATACTTAAAACACTTGAAAAAACGTTGTGTTTTAGATTAAAATTGAGATCTAAATTTCAAGAAAAATTATTATTTTTAAGATCATTAACATTGTTAAAATATAGTTGTGTAAAAGGCTGAATAATGTCAAAAATTCGACATTATTTAGCCTTTCAAAATAATTAAAATCTTGAAAAAAACATTGTTTTTTAGATTAAATTGATATCGAAATTGCATGAAAAATACTATTTCTAGCTATTAATTTTGTAAAAATATAGTGTAGCAAATATAAAAGCTATTTAGCTACAGATATAAAGAAAATATACTTTCAAATGTAGGAAAAAAACAAACTCTTCACTGATAACTAGCTAAAATCATTGAAAACACTACATTTGATGGGTTTATAGCATATGATAAGTAAAACATACTGTATATATACAATAACGCTCAGTTTACAAGAAACTATGAAAAAACGCTTGCAACTATACCGTTATATCACAATAAATACACCTCTTACTCTTCTTATTTAAAGCTAATGTAATGTGGGCTATTAAGGTGCAAAATTTATTCAAAAAGACGATTTTCTACATCAATTTGTAGGAGGAAAACAGCTATATATCACACAAACCCCAATGATAAAACTAGGCTAAAATCATTGAAAACACTACATTTTGATGGGTTTATAGCAATATAATAAGGTAAAACTTACTTGCTATATATAACAATAACGCTACAGTTTAGAAGAAACTATGAAAAAACGCTTGCAAATATACCGTTTATATCACCATAAATAACCTTCTTACTCTTTTATTTAATAGCTTAAATGTAATGTAAAGCTACTTATAGGTTGCAAAATTATTCTAAAAAGAGGATTTTATACTCAATTTGGAGGAAAACAGCTATATACACCGATAAATAGCTAATATCAGTGAAAACACTACATTTTAAGGGTTTATAGCAAATATGATAAGTTAAACACTTGTATATATACAATAACGCTACAGTTAAAGAAAACTAAAAAAAAAGGCTTGCCAATATAACGTTATATACAATAAATAACCTCTGACTCTTCTATTTATTAGCTGATGTAATGTAAGCAAGGTGCATATAGGTGCATCATATCATTCTAAAAAGAGGATTTTATACTCAATTTGTAGGAAAACAGCTATTTATCACTGATAACTAGCTAAAATCATTGAAACACTACATGAGATTATGGGTTTATAGCAATATAATAAGTAAAAACTACTTGTATTATAACAATAACGCGACAGTTTAAAGAAACTATGAAAAAAAACGCTGCAATATACCGTTATATCACAATAAATAACCTCTTACTCTTCTATTGAATAGCTTAATGTATTGTTAAGCTACTTATAGGTGCAATTCATTCTCAAAAGAGGATTTTATATATCAATTTGTAGGAAAACAGCTATATATCACTGATAACTAGCTAAAATCATTTGAAAACACTAAATTTTAAGGTTTATAGCAATATAATAGTAAAACTACTTGTATATGTACAATAACGCTACAGTTTACAAGAAACTATGAAACGCTTTGCAATTATACGTTATATCACAATTAAATAACCTCTTACTCTTTCACTATTCTTAGATTAATGTAATGTAAGCAAGGTGCATATAGGTGCATATTATTCTAAAAAGAGGATTTTATACTTCAATTGTAGGAAAAACAGCTATATTTACAGCTATATTTATTACTATATATTACACTGATAACTAGCTAAAAATTCATTAAAAACACTACATTTTATGGTTTTATAGCAATATAATAAGTAAAACTAAATGTTATTTACAAAAAAAACGTTACAGTTTAGAAGAAAACTATGAAAAACGCTGCCCAATTACAGTTATATCACCAATAAATAACCATCTTACTCTTTCTATTATAGTTAATTGTAATGTAAGCTACTTATAGGTGCAAATTATTCTAAAAAGAGGATTTTATACTTCAATTTGTAGGAAAACAGCTATATATCACTGATAAACTATCTAAATAATGAAAAACAACTACATTTTAACGGTTTATAGCAATACAATAAGTAAAAATACTTGTATATATACAATAACGGCTACAGTTTAGAAGAAACTAGAAAAACGCTTGCAAATATATACCGTATATCACAATTAAATAACCTCTTACTCTTCTATTTAATAGCTTAAAGTAATTGTAAGCTACTTATAGGTGCAAAATTATTCAAAGGGAGGATTTTATACTTCAATTGTAGGAAAACAGCATATATCAACGATAAATAGCTAGTGTCATTGAAAAACATAAATTTAAGGGGTTTATGCACATATGATAAGTTTAAAACTATTGTATATATACAATAACGCTAACCAGTTTAAAAAGGAAACTATGAAAAAGGCTTGAGAATATACCTTATATCACAATAAATAACCTCCTTACTCTTCTATTATTAGCTTATGTAATGTAAGCAAGGGTGCAATATAAGGTGCATCTTATTCTTAAAAAAGAGGATTTTTATACTTTCAATTTGTAGGAAAACAGCTATATAGCACTGATAACCTAGCTAAAAATCATGGAACAAAACACTACATTTTATGGGTTTTTAGCAATATAATAAGTAAAAACGACTTGTATGATATACAATAACGCTACAGTTTAGAAGAAACTATGAAAACGCTGGCAATATACCGGTATATCACAATAAAAAACTCTTACTCTTCATTTAATTAGCCTTAAAGTAATGTAAGCTACTTATAGGTGCAAATTATTGTAAAGGAGGATTTATACTTCAATTTGTAGGAAACAGCTATATATCACCGATAAAATAGTAATATTCATTAAAACACTACATTTAAGCGGTGTATAGCAATATTGATAAGTAAAAACTACTTGCATATATACAATAACGCTACAGTTTACAAGGAAACTATGAAAAACGCTTGCCAATATACCGTTTATATCACAATAAATAACCTTCTTACTCTTCTAATGATAGCTTAATGTTATGTAGCTACTTATAGGTCCAAATTATTCGAAAGGAGGATTTTATACTTCAATTTGTAGGAAACAGCTATATATCACCGATAACTAGCTAAAAATTATTGAAAAGAACACATTTTCAGGATATAAACGCATTATATAAGGTAAATTACTTCTATTAATGGATATAACAATACAATTAAGAAGAAACTATGAAAAACACGTATAATTACAATTTTATTCACAATATAGAGTCTTCAAACTCCTATTATAAGCTACATTAGTTAAAATAGCAATTTCCAACGAAAAAAACTATAATTCCACATTTTGAATTTCTCTTATCAAAAAAAAAAGTGCTGAATAATGTCAATTGTCGACATTTTTTAGCCCTTCAGAAATGCATTAAACACTGAAAAAACGTGTTTTTAAGAATAAAAGTGATACATAAATTTCATTATAAATAATATTTTAAGCTCATAATATTGTAAATATAGCGGTATGTAAAAGTGCTGAATAATGTCAAATTCGACATTTTTTTTGGCCTGCAAACAAAAATAATTAAAACACTTGGAAAAAACGATGTTTTTTAGATTAAAATTGAGATCTAAATTTCAAGAAAAAATTATTATTTTTAGCTCATAACATTGTAAATAGAGTTGGTAAAAGTGGCTGAATAATGTCCCAAATTTCGAATATTAGCCTTTCAAAAATACATTAAAATACTGAAAAAACCATTGTTTTTAAGATTAAAATTGATATCTAAATTCATGAAAAATACATATTTTCTAGGCTATGAATTTTGTAAAATATAGTTGTAGCAACTATAAAAAAAGCATTAGCTACAGATATAAAGAAATATAACTTCAATTTGTAGAAAAAAAAACAACTCTTCACTGATAACTAGCTAAATTCATTGAAAACACTACATTTTCTGGGTTTTATAGCAAGATGATAACGTAAAACTACTTGTATAATAACGCTACAGTTTACAAAGAAACTATGGAAAAACGTTGCAATATACGTTATATCACAATAAATAAACTCTTACTTCTTTATTAATAGCTGAATGACGGTAAGCTACTTTAGGTGCAAATTATTCTAAAAAGAGGATTTTATACCTCAATTTGTAGGAAAACAGCTATATATCACTGATAATAGCTAATAGCATTGAAAACACTAAATTATATGGGGGTTATAGCAATATGATAAGTAAAAACTACTTGTATTATATACAAAACTCTACAGTTTACAAGGAAAATATGAAAAACCGCTTGCAATAACCGTTTTATATCACAATAAATAAACCGCTTACTCTTTCTATTAATAGCTGAAATGTAATGTAAGCTTCTTATAGGTGCAATTATTCTAAAAAGAGGATTTATACTTCAATTTGTTGGAAAACAGCTATATATCACCGATAAATAGCTAAGATCATTGAAAACACGACCATTTTAATGGGTTTATAGCAAATGATAAGTAAAAACTACTTGTATATATACAATAACGCTACAGTTTACAAGAAACTCATGAAAAACGCTTGCTAATACCGTTATATCACATAAATAACATTTACTCTCTATTATACTTAATGTAATGTAAGAACTTATTTATAGGTGCAAATTATTCTAAAAAGAGGATTTTATACTTCATTTGTAGGAAAAACAGCTATATATCACCGATAAATAGCTCCAATATCATTGAAAAACCTACAGTTTATGGAGTTTATACCAATATGATAAGTTATAACAACTACTTGTATATATACAATAAAGCTACAGTTTAGAAGAAATATTGAAAAACGATTGCAATATACCGTTTTATAATTCACAATAAATAACATCTTACTCTTCTATTTAATAGCTTAATGTAATGTAAGCTTCTTATAGGTGCAAATTATTGTAAAAAGAGGGATTTTATACTTCAATTTGTGGGAAAACAGCTATATATCACCGATAAATAGCTAATATCATTGAAAACACTACATTTTATGGGTTTATAGCAATCTGATAAGTAAAACTACTTGTATATATACAATAACGATACAGTTTACAAGAAACTATGAAAAACGCTTGCTATATACCGTTATATCACAATAAATAACCTCTTACTCTTCTATTTAATAGCTTAATGTAATGTAAGCTACTTATAGGTGCAAATTATTCTAAAAAGAGGATTTTATACTTCAATTTGTAGGAAAACAGCTATATATCACTGATAACTAGCTAAAATCATTGAAAACACTACATTTTATTGGTTTATAGCAATATAATAAGTAAAACTACTTGTATATATACAATAACGCTACAGTTTACAAGAAACTAGGAAAAACGCTTGCAATACCCCGTTATATCACAATAAATAACCTCTTACTCTTTTATTTAATAGCTTAATGTAATGTAAAATACTTATAGGTGCAAATTATTCTAAAAAGAGGATTTTATACTTCAATTAAGAGGAAAACAGCTATATATTACCGATAAATAGCTAATATCATTGAAAACACTACATTTTATGTGTTTATAGCAATATGATAAGTAAAACTACTTGTATATATACAATAACGCTACAGTTTACAAGAAACTATGAAAAACGCTTGGAATATACCTTTATATCACAATAAATTTCCTCCTACTCTTCTATTTATTAGCTTAATGTAATGTAAGCTACTTATAGGTGCAAATTATTCTAAAAAAAGGATTGTATACTTCAATTTGTAGGCAAACAGCTATATATCACCGATAATTAGCTAATATCATTGAAAACACAACATTTTATAGGTTTATAGCAATACGATAAGTAAAACTACTTGTATATATACAATAACGTTACAGTTTATAAGAAACTATGAAAAACGCTTGCAATATACCGTTATATCACAATAAATAACCTCTTACTCTTCTATTTAATAGCTTAATGTAATGTAAGCTACTTATAGGTGCAAATTATTCTAAAAAGAGGATTTTATACTTCAATTTGTAGAAAAACAGCTATATATCACTGATAACTAGGTAAAATCATTGAAAACACTACATTTTATGGGTTTATAGCAGTATAATAAGTAAAACTACTTGTATATATACAATAACGCTACAGTTTACAAGAAACTAATAAAAACGCTTGCAATATACCGTTATATCACAATACATAACCTCTTACTCTTCTATTTAATAGCTTAATGTAATGTAAGCTACTTATAGGTGCAAATTATTCTAAAAAGAGGATTTTATACTTCAATTTGTAGGAAAACAGCTATATATCACCGATAAATAGCTAATATCATGAAAGCAATGCATTTATGGGTTATTGCAATATAATAAGTAAAAAACTATTGTATATATACAAAAACGCTACAGTTTACAAGAAACTATGAAAAACGCTTGCAATATACCGTTATATCACAATAAAAACTCTACTCTTATATTTAATAGCTTAATGTAATGTAAGCTACTTATAGGTGCAAATTAATCTAAAAAGAGGATTTTCTACTTCAATTTGTAGGAAAAAAGCTATATATCACCTATAAATAGCTAATATCAAAACAATACATTTTATGGGTTTATAGCAATATAATAGTAAAACTACTTGTATATATACAATAACGCTACAGTTTAGAAGAAAACTATGAAAAAACGCTTGCAATATACCGTTTATAATCACAATAAATAACCTCTTACTCTTTTATTTAATAGCTTAATGTAATGTAAGATACTAATAGGTGCAAATTATTCTAAAAGAGGATTTTATACTTCCATTAAGAGGAAAACAGCTATATATTTACCGATAAATAGCTAATATCATTGAAAACACTACATTTTATGTGTTTATAGCAATATGATACGTAAAAGTACTTGTATATATACAATAACGCTACAGTTTACAAGAAACTATGAAAAAACGCATGGAATATACCTTAATCACAATAAATTTCCTCTACTCTTCTATTTATTAGCTTAATGTAATGTAGCTATTATAGTGCAAATTATTCTAAAAAAGGATTGTAAACTTCAATTGTAGGAAAACAGCTTATATATCACATAATAGTAATTATGAAACAAAGCATTATAGGACAATACTATATCATTGAAACATACATTTATAAGTTTATAGCAATATGATAAGTCAAATACTGTATATAATAAATAACGCTACATTTTACAAGAAACTATGACAAACGCTTGCATATACCGTTATATCACAATAACTTATAACCTCTATTTTCTAAATTAATAGCTAAAGTAATGTAGCTACTTATAGGTGCAAATTATTCTAAAAAGAGGTATTTTATACTTCAATTTGTAGAAAACAGCTAAACATACATAACTAGGCTAAAATCATTGAAAACAATACATTTATGGGTTTATAGCAATATAAGAAGAACTACTTATATATACAATAACGCTTTCAGCTTTAAAGAAACATAAAAACTGCTTCATTTATATAATAATAAACACTTATCTTCTATTTAATCTTAATTAATGTAGATTAATAGGTGCAATTATACTAAAAAGAGGATTTTATACTTCCTTAGAGGAAACAGCAATATATTAAACGATAAATTAGTATTCAGAAAACACAATTTATGTTTTAAGCAATAAACGTAAATACTTGTAATAATACATAAACGCAGGTTTACAAGAAACTATGAAAAAACGCATGGAATATACCGTTATATCACAATAAATTTCCTCTACTTTTATTTATTAGCTTAATGTAATGAAGCTACTTATAGGTGCAAATTTTCTAAAAAAAGGATTGTAACTTCATTTGAGGAAAACAGTATATCACCGATAATAGCTAATATCATTGAAAACACACATTTTAAGTTTAGGTTTATAGCAAACGATAAGTAAACTACTGTAATATACATAACGTTACAGTTTATAAGAAACTATGAAAAACGCTTGCAATATACCGTTATAAACACATAAATAACTCTTACTCTTCATTTAATAGCTTAATGTAATGTAAGCTACTTAAGTGCAAATTATTCTAAAAAGAGGATTTTATACTTCAATTTGTAGAAAAAACTATAACTACTGATAAATCTAGGATAAAACATTTAGATAACTACATTTATGGTTTATAGCTATTTATATAGTAAACTACGTGTATATTACAATAACTAATTCAAGAAAACCTAATAAAAACGTTGCAATATACCGTATATCACATAATAACTTCTTACTCTCTTTAAAAATTAATGTAATGTAAGCTACTTATGGTGCAAATTATTCTAAAAAGAGGTATTATTATACTTCAAAATAGTATAAACAGCGATATATACTGATAATAACTCAATTCATTTGATAACACAACATTTTATGGTTTAAAAACTATATAATTAAAACTACTTGTTATATTACAATAACGCTACAGTTTACAAGAAACTATAAAAACGCTTGATATACGATATATCACTAAATACCTCTTACTCTTCTATTTAATAGCTTAATGTAGCTACTTATAGGTGCAAATTATTCTAAAAAAGGATTTTATACTTCATTTAGGAAAACAGCTATATATCACCGATAAATAGCTAATATCATTAAAACACTACATTTTATGGGTTTTATGCAATAGATAATAAAACTACATGTATATATACAATAACGCTACAGTTTACAGAAACTATGAAAACGCTTGCAATATACCGTTATATCACAATAATAACTCTTACTCTTCTATTTAATAGTTAATGTAATGTAAGCTACTTATAGGTCAAATTATTCTAAAAAGAGGATTTTATACCTCAATTTGTAGGAAAACAGATATATAACATGAAACTAGGTAAAATCATTCAAAACACTACATTTTATGGGTTTTTTAGCAATATAATCAGTAAAACTACTTTATATATACAATAACGCTACAGTTTACAAGAAATATTGAAAAACGCTTGATATACCGTTTATACAATAAATATTTCTCTTTCTTTTACTAGATTAATGTAATGTAACTACTATAGTGGCAAATTATTCTAAAAAAAGGATGGTATATCTTTAATTTGTAGGAAAACAGCTATATATCTCCGATAAATAGCTAATATCATTGAAACACTCATTTTATGGGTTTATAGCAATAAAGTAAAACTACTTGTAATATAAAATAACGTACAGTACAAGAAACTTGAAAACGCTTGCAATATACGTTATATCACAATAAATAACCTCTTACTCTTCTATTTAATAGTTAATGTAATGTAAGCTACTTATAGGTGCAAATTATTCTAAAAAAGGATTTTATACTTCAATTTGTAGGAAAACAGCTTATATCACCGATAAATAGCTAATATCATTAAAAACACTACATTTTATGGGTTTATAGCAATATGATAAGTAAAACTACATGTATATATACAATAACGCTACAGTTTACAAGAAACTATGAAAAACGCTTGCAATATACCGTTATATCACAATAAATAATCTCTTACTCTTCTATTTAATAGCTTAATGTAATGTAAGCTACTTATAGGTGCAAATTATTCTAAAAAGAGGATTTTATACCTCAATTGTAGGAAAAACAGATATATACACTGATAAACTAGGTAAAATCATTCAAAACCTACATTTTATGGGTTTATAGCAATATAATCAGTAAAACTACTTGTATATATACAATAACGCTACAGTTTACAAGAAACTATGAAAAACGCTTGCAATATACCGTTATATCACAATAAATAACCTCTTACTCTTCTATTTAATAGCTTAATGTAATGTAAGCTACTTATAGGTGCAAATTATTCTAAAAAAAGGATTGTATACTTCAATTTGTAGGAAAACAGCTATATATCACCGATAAATATTTAATATCATTGAAAACACTACATTTTATGGGTTTCTAGCAATCTGATAAGTAAAACTACTTGTATATATACAATAACGCTACAGTTTACAAGAAACTATGAAAAACGCTTGCAATATACCGTTATATCACAATTAATAACCTCTTACTCTTCTATTTATTAGCTTAATGTAATATAAGCTACTTATAGGTGCAAATTATTCTAAAAAAAAGATTTTATACTTAAATTTGTAGGAAAACAACTATATATCACCGATAACTAGCTAAAATCATTGAAAACACTACATTTTATGGGTTTATAGCAATATGATAAGTAAAACTACTTGTATATATACAATAACGCTACAGTTTACAAGAAACTATGAAAAACGCTTGCAATATACCGTTATATCACAATAAATAACCTCTTAATCTTCTATTTAATAGCTTAATGTAATGTAAGCTACTTAAAGGTGCAAATTATTCTAAAAAGATAATTTTATACTTCAATTTGTAGGAAAACAGCTATATATCACTGATAACTAGCTAATATCATTGAAAACACTACATTATATGGGTTTATAGCAATATGATAAGTAAAACTACTTGTATATATACAATAACGCTACAGTTTACAAGAAACTATGAAAAACGCTTGGAATATACCGTTATATCACAATAAATTTCCTCTTACTCTTCTATTTATTAGCTTAATGTAAAGTAAGTACTTTAGGTGCAAATTTTTCTAAAAAAAAGGATTTTTTACTTTAATTTGTAGGAAAAAAGCTATATATCATGATAAATAGCTAAAATCATTGAAAACCTCTTTTTTTGGCTTTAAGCAATAAATAAGTAAATCTTGTATTATACAATAACCTACAGTTTAGAAGAAACTATGAAAAACGCTTTCTATATACCCTTTTACCAAATAAAAAATTCCCTTCCCCTTCCATTTTTATTAAGAATGTAAACTACTTATAGGTGCAAATTATCTAAAAAAAAATTTTTAACTTCAAATTTTTAGGAGAAAACCATTACACCGACAAATAGTAATACATTGAAAACACTCATTTTATGGTTTATAGCAATAGATAAAATAAAACTACTTTTATATATACAAAAACCTACATTTTTCAAGAACTATGACAAAAGCTTGCAAAAATACCCCCTATACACAAAAAAACCTCTTTCCTTCTTTTATTAGGATAATGTAATATAACTACATAGGGGCAAATTTTTCTAAAAAAAAGGGTTGTATACTTCAATTTGTAGAAACACTATAAAATCACCCCATAAAATTTTAATATATTGAAAAAACTACATTTTTGGGTTTTAGCAATTTGATTAGTAAAAACTACTTGTATATATCAATAACTCTACATTTACAAAAAACTATGAAAAAAAGCTTGCAATATACCGTTAATCACAATAAAAAACCTTTTCCTTTTTTATTTAATAGCTTAAAATAATGTAAGCTACTTATAGGTGCAAAATTTTTCAAAAAAAAGATTTTTTACCTCAAATTTTTAGGAAAAAGCTATTTATCCTGATAAATAGCTAATATCATTTAAAAAACCACATTAAAGGGTTTATAGCAATATATTTAAAAAAAAATCTTGATATAGACAAAAACGCTCAGTTTTACAAAACTATGAAAAACGCTGGGGAAATTTTTTATATCCCCAAAAAAAATTCCTCTTTCTCTTTATTTTTTTAGCTTAAAGTAATGTAAGTACTTATAGGTGCAAATTATTCAAAAAAAAGGATTTTTTTACTTCAATTTTTAGGAAAACCTTTTTATATCCCTGATAACTAGCTAATATCATTTAAAAAAACTCATTTTATGGGTTTTTAGCAATATCATAAGTAAAACTACTTTATATTAAAAAAACAGTAAAAGTTTACAAGAAACTATGAAGAACGCTTCAATATACCTTTTTAAACACAATAAATAACCTTTACTCTTCCATTTATTAGCTTAAGTAAGTAGCTACTTTGGTGCAAATTATTCTAAAAAAAAAGGGTTTTATCTTTAATTTTAGGAGAACGCTATATATCACCGACAAAAAGCTGTATCATTTAAAAACCCCACATATTATAGGTTTTAGCAAAATGATAAGTAAAACTACTTTTATATATACAAAACGCTACGTTTTCGAAACTTGACAAACGCTTGCAATATACCGCTATATCACAAAAATAAACCCCTTACCTTTTTATTTATAGGATAATTAATTAAGTACTTATAGGTGAAAAATTATTCTAAAAAAAAAGGGTTGTTTCTTCAAATTTTAGGAAACACTATATATCACCCATAAATATTTAATATATTGAAACACTACATTTTTGGGCTTTTTTAAGGAATATTAAAAAAAACCTTTTTATTATAAAAAACCACATTTTTAAAAACTATAAAAATTTTCTTAAAAATACCTTTAAAACAAAAAAATTTTATCTTCCATTTTTGAAGTAATTAAAAACATAGGGGAAAAATTTAAAAAAAAAAAATTTTTTTATACCCAAATTTTTAGGGGAAACAGTAAAATTTTCAAAAGCAAATTAAAAACTTGAAAACCTCTTTTTTGGTTTTTCAAAATAATAAAACTACTTTATATATAAATAAAGCTAAATTTAAAGAAATATTTTAAAAGGGTTTTAATTAGCAAAACCAAAAAATAAACCCTTTTTTTTTATTATTGAAAATTTAAAATTAATTTTAAGCAAAAATTTAAAAAAAATTGTAAAATTCAATTTTAGAAAAAACTATTAAACCGAAAATATTTATACATTAAAACCTACTTTATTTTATAGTTATTTTAAAACTACTTTATAATTCAAAATTAATTTAAAAAAACTTAAAAACCTTCAAAAACCGTTTTATCAATAAATAACCCCCTTTTCTTTTAAAATTTTTTAGGTTTATTAAACATTAGTAAATTTTTTAAAAAAAAAAAGTTTTAAACCCCCAAGTTGGAAAACAGTTTTATCACATAAAACCCCAAAATCATTGAAAAACTACTTTTAGGGATTTCAAAGAAATTTAAAAAACTTTATTTTAAAAACGTAATTTCAAGAAACTAAAAAGAAAAAACCTTGGTTTTGTTTTATATCAAATAAAACCCCACTTTTTTTATTTTTAAGTAATTAAGACTTAAGGGCAAATACTAAAAAAATTTATAAATTTAATTTTAAAAAAGTTAAATTATGTAACACTTATATTTAAAAACTAAAGGTTTTAAAATTTAAAAAAACAGTTTATAAAAAACGACTTTCGAACATTTAAAACCTTCAAAATTTTATACAAAAAAATAATTTACTCTTTATTTATTTCTTAATTAAAAAACTATAAGGGTGCAAAAATTTTTCTAAAAAAATTTTTTTTCTTTTTTTTTTTTTTTTTTTTTTTTTTTTTTTTTTTTTTTAACCCCCTTTTTATTTATTAGGAAATGTAATGTAAGCTACTTTATAGGTGCAAAATTTTTCTAAAAAAAGGATTGTATACTTCAATTTGTAGGAAAAAAAGCTATATATCACCGATAAATATTTAATATCATTGAAAACACTACATTTTATGGGTTTCTAGCAATCTGATAAGTAAAACTACTTGTATATATACAATAACGCTAGAGTTTACAGAAAACTATGAAAAAAACGCTTGCAATATACCGTTATATCACAATAAATAACCTCTTTCTCTTCTATTAAATAGCTTAATGTAATATAAGCTACTTATAGGGGCAAATTATTCTAAAAAGAGGATTTTATGCTTCAATTTGTAGGAAAACAGCTATATATCACTGATAACTAGCTAAAATCATTGAAAACACTACATTTTATGGGTTTATGCAATATAATAAGTAAAAACTACTTGTATATATAAAATAACGCTACAGTTTACAAGAAACTATGAAAAAACGCTTGCAATATACCGTTATATCACAATAAATAACCTCCTACTCTTCTATTAAATAGCTTAATGTAATGTAAGCTATATATTTGCAAATTATTCTAAAAAAAGGATTTTATACTTCAATTTGTAGGAAAACAGCTATATATCACTGATAACTAGCTAAAATATTGAAAACACTACATTTATGGGTTTATAGCAATATAATAAGTAAAACTACTTGTATATATAACAATAACGCTACAGTTACAAGAACTATGAAAAACGCTTGCAATATACCGTTATATCACAATAAATAACCTCTTCTCTTCTATTTTAATAGCTTAATGTAAAAGTAGCTACTATAGGTGCAAATTTTCTAAAAAGAGGGTTTTATACTTCAAATTTTTAGGGGAAAAAAGCATATATCACTGATAACGCTAAAATAATTGAAAACCACATTTTATGGGGGTTTTAAACAATATAAAAAGTAAAACTATTTGTATATATACAATAACGCTACAGTTTAGAAGAAACATGACAAACGCTTGCAAAATACCGCTATATCCAAAAAATAACCTCTTACCTTTTATTTAATAGCTTAATGTATGTAAAACTATTATGGTGCAAATTATTCTAAAAGAGGATTTTTTTACTTCATTTGTAGGAAAAAAGCTATAATCACCGATAAATATAATATCATTGAAAACACTACATTCTATGGGGTTTTATAGCAAAATAAAAATAAAAATATTTTATATATACAATACGTACAGTTACAAGAACTATGAAAAACGTTTCAATATACCGTTTTATCACAAAATAAATCTTACTCTTTATTTAATAGTTAATGTAAAGTAAGCTACTTATAGGTGCAAATTTATTTTAAAAAAAGGGGTTTTATACTTCAAATTTTTAGGAAAACAGCTATATATCACTGATACTACTAAAATCATTGAAAACCTACATTTTATGGGTTTATAGCAATATAAAAATAAAATTCTTGTAATATACAAAACGCTACAGTTTACAAGAAAATATGAAAAACGCGGCAATATCCTTAATTTACAATAAAAAACCTCTTACTCTTCTATTTTAAAACTTAAATTTAAAGTAAGCTACTTATAGGGGCAAATTTTTCTAAAAAAAAGGGTTTTTTACTTCAATTTTTAGGAAAAAACCCATTATCACGATAAATAGTTAAAAACTTGAAACACTACATTTTTTGGGTTTATACAAAATGATAATAAAAAATATTGTATATATTACAATAAGCTACAGTTACAAAAAACTATAAAAACGCCTGCAAATCCGTTATATCCAATAAATAACCTCCCCTTCTTTTATTTACTAGCTTTAAAGTAATGAAGCTACTTATAGGGGCAAATTATTTTAAAAAAAAGTTTTTTACTTAAATTTTAGGAAAAAAACTATATATCATCGATAACTAGCTAAATCTTGAAAAAAACTCATTTATGGGTTTAAAGCATATGAAAATAAAAATACTTGATATAAAAAAAACGCTACATTTACAAGAAAAAAGAAAAACGCTTGCAAATACCGTTATTATCACAATAAATAACCCTTTTAAACTTCTATTTAATAGCTTAAAGTAATGTAAACCTTATAGGTGAAATTATTCAAAAAGATAAATTTTAATTTAAATTTTTAGGAAAAAAGCTATAATTTACTGATAACTAGCTAAAATCTTGAAAAAACCCACTATATGGGTTTTAAACAATATGATAAATAAACTACTTGTATATATACAATAACGCTACGTTTTACAAGAAATATGAGAACGCTTGGAATATACCGTTTATCCAATAAATTTCCCTTACTCTTCTATTTATTACTTTAAAGAATTAAGCTATTATAGGGGCAAAATTTTTCTAAAAGAGGATTTTATACTTCAATTTTTAGGAAAACAGCTTTTTATCACTGAAACTAGCTAAAAACATTGAAAACATACTTTTATGGTTTAAGCAATATAAAAGTAAAAAAATTTGTATAATAAAATAACGCTACATTTAGAAGAAAAAATGAAAAACGCTTGCAATATACCGTTTTATACAATAAAAAAACTCTTACTCTTCTTTTATAGCTTAATGTAATGTAACTACTTATGGGGAAAAATTTTTCTAAAAAAGGATTTTATCTTCAATTTTTAGGAGAACACTATATATCACCAAAATGCGAATATTGAAAAACCCCACATTTTATAGTTTATAGAATTGATAAATAAACTACTTGTATATATACAAAACGCTACTTTACAAGAAACTTGACAAAGCTTGCAAAATTTCCGCTATATCACAAAAATAACCTCTTACTCTTCATTTATAAAGGGAAATTTAAATTAGCTACTTTAGGGCAAATTATTCTAAAAAAAGGGTTGTATACTTCAATTTTTAGGAAAACAGCTATATTCCTGATAAATTTTAATATCATTGAAAAACCCACATTTATGGGTTTCTAGCAATCTGATAAGTAAACTACGTATATATACAAAAACGCAAAAAGTTTACAAAAAACTATTAAAAAAAGCTTGCAAAATACCCTTATACACAATAAATAACCTCTTACTCTTTTATTTAAAGCTTAAAGTAAATAAGCTACTTATAGGTCAAATTATTCTAAAAAAAAAATTTTTTTACTTCAATTTGTGGAAAAAAACTATATATCACGAAACTAGCAAAAAATTGAAAACACTACATTTTTTGGGTTTTATGCAAAAGATAAATAAAACTACTTGTATATTACAATAACGCTACAGTTTACAAAAAAACTATGAAAAATGCTTGCAATATACCGTTATATACAATAATAACCTTTAATTTTCTTTTAATAGCTTAATGTAATGTAAGCTACTTATAGGTGCAAATTATTCTAAAAAAATAATTTTTTTACTTCAATTTGTAGGGAAAAAAAGCTATATATCAGATAATAGCTAATATATGGAAAACACACATTTTATGGGGTTTTTAGCAATATCATAAGTAAAACTCTTGATATAAAAATAAGCTACAGTTTTCAAATACTATGAAAAACTTTGGGAAAATTTCCGTTTTTCACAATAAATTTCCCCTTACTCTTCTATTTTTAGCTTAATGTAATTAAACTACTTATAGGTGCAAATTATTCTAAAAAAGGGGTTTTTTTACTTCAATTTGTAGGGAAAAAAAACTCTAATCACTGATAATAGCTAAAAACATTGAAAAAAACTACATTTTATGGGTTTATAGCAATATAAAAAGTAAAACTACTTGTATATACAATACGCTACGTTTCAAGAAAAATAGAAAACGCTGGCAATATCCCTTTTATCACAATAATAACCTCTACTCTTTTATTTTAAAAGCTTTAAAGTAATTAAGCTACTATAGGGCAAATTATTATAAAAAAAAAGTTTTTTTACTTAAAATTTTTAGGAAAAAAACTATATACATCGATAACTACTAAAATCATTGAAACACTACATTTTTTGGGTTTAAAGCAATATGTAATAAAACACTTGTAATATACTAAGCTACAGTTTAAAAAAACATGACAAAAGCTTGCAATATACCGCTATATCACAATAAAAACTCTACTCTTTTATTTATTAGGAATGTAAAGTAAGCTACTTATAGGGGCAAAAATTCAAAAAAAAGGGGTTTTAACTCAATTTTTTAGGGAAAAAAGCTATATTCACTGATAAAATTTAATATCATTTAAACACTACATTTTATGGTTTCTAGCAAACTGAAAGTAAAACTATTGTATATATAAATAACGCTACAGTTTACAAGAAACTATGAAAAAAGCTTAATAACCGTTATATCACAAAAAATAACCTCTTACTTTCTATTTTTAAAACTTTAAAGTAATATAAGCTACTTATAGTCAAAATTTTTCTAAAAAAAAGTTTTATACATAAAATTTTTAGGAAAAAAACTGTATATCACCGATAAAATTAAAATCAAATTTAAAAAACCAATTTATGGGTTTATAGCAATATGATAATTTAAAAATTTTGTATTATACAATAACGCTAAAAGTTTAAAAAGAAACTATAAAAACGCTTTCAAAATTTCGTTATATCAAAATAAATAAAACCCCTTAATCTTCATTTAAAAAAGTTAAGAATGAAAATACTTATAGGGCAAATTTTTTAAAAAAAAAATTTTTACTTTAAATTTTTTAGGAAAACCCATTATCACGATAAAGCTAAATTTGAAAACACTACATTTTATGGGGTTTTAAAACAAGATAAGTAAAACTACTTTATATTACAATAACGCTACAGTTTACAAGAAACTATGAAAAACGCTCAATATACCGTTATTCCAATAAATTTCCCTTATCTTCTATTTTTTAGCTTAATGTAATTAAGCTACTTTTAGTGCAAAATTTTCTAAAAAGATTTTTACTTCAATTTGTAGGAAAACGCATATACACTGATAACTAGCTAAAATCATTGAAAAAACACATTTTATTTTGGGTTTTTAGCAATAATATAAAACTACTGTATATTACAAAACGCTACAGTTTACAAGAAATTTTGAAAACGCTTGAAATTTCCGTTAATCACAAAAAAAACCCTACTCTTCTTTTAATAGCTTAAGTAATGTAAGTATTATAGGTGCAAATTTTTCTAAAAAGGGATTTTTTTCTTCAATTTTAGGAAACAGCTAATATCACCGAAAAATAGCTAATCATTGAAAACATACATTTTATGGGTTTTTAGCAATATTTAAAAGTAAATATTTTTATATTAAAAAGCTACAGTTTACAGAAAAATATGAAAACCTTGCAAAATCCGTATATCCAATAAATAACCCCTTTCTTTCTATTTAATAGCTTAAGTAATGTAAGCTACTTATGGGGCAATTATTCTAAAAAGGATTTTTTTTCAAATTTTAGGAAACGCTATTTCACGAAAATAGCTAATATAAATTTAAACCTACATTTTTTGGTTTATAGCAATATAAAAAGTAAAACTATTTTTATTATAAAAAAACGCACAGTTTTTAAAAAAACTATGAAAAACGCTTGCAAATTTCCGAACACAATAAATAACCTCTTACCTTTATTTAATAGTTATGTAAAAGTAAGCTACTTATAGTGCAAATTATTTAAAAAGGATTTTTTATTCCAAATTTTTAGGAAAAAACTATATATCACCGATAATATAATACATTTAAAACCTACAAATTTTTTGGTTTTAGCAATTTAAGTAAAACCTTGTATTATAAAAACGCTACGTTTACAAGAACTATAAAAACGTTGCATATACCGTTATATCAAATAAAAACCCACTCTTTTATTTAATAGCTTAATGTAATTAAAACACTTTATTTTCAAATTATTTTAAAAAAAAATTTTATACTTCAATTGTAGGGAAAAAACTATATATCACGATAATAGCTAAAATAATTGAAAACACACATTTATGGGGTTTTTAGCAATATAAAAAGTAAAATACTTGTATATATACAATAAAGCTACGTTACAAGAATATAAAAAGTTGCAAAAATCCGTTAACACAATAAAAAACCTTTATTTCTTTTAATAGCTTAAAGTAATGTAACACTTATAGGGGCAAATTTTCTAAAAGAATTTTTACTTAATTTTTAGGAAAAAAGCTATATATCACTGATAACTAGCTAATATCATTGAAAACACTACATTTTATGGCTTTATAGCAATATAATAAGTAAAACTATTTGTATATATAAAATAACGCTACAGTTTAGAAGAAACTATGAAAAACGCTTGCATATACCGTTATATCACAATAAATAACCTCTTACTCTTCTATTTAATAGCTTAATGTATGTAACTACTTATAGGTGCAAATTATTCTAAAAAGAGGATTTTATACTTCAATTTGTAGGAAAACAGCTATATATCACCGATAATTAGCCAATATCATTGAAAACACTACATTTATGGTTTATAGCAATAGCATAAGTAGAAATACTTGTATATATAAAATAACGGTACAGTTTACAAGAAACTATGAAAAACGCTTGCAATACGTTAATCACAATAAATAACCTCTTACTCTTCTATTTAACAGCTTAATGTAATGTAAGCTACTTATATTGCAAATTATTCAAAAAAGGATTTTATACTTCAATTTGTAGGAAAACAGCTATATATCACGATAATTAGCTAATATCATTGAAAACACTACATTTATGGGTTTATAGCATATAATAAGTAAAACTACTTGTATATATACAATAACGCTACAGTTTACAAGAAACTATGAAAAACGCTTGCAATAACCGTTATATCACAATAAAAACCTCTTACTCTTCTATTTAATAGCTTATGTAATGTAAGCTACTTATAGGTGCAAATTATTCTAAAAAGAGGATTTATACCTCATTTGTAGGAAACAGATATATAACCTATAACTAGTAAATCATTGAAAACACTACATTTTATGGGTTATAGCTCTATAATATTAAAACTACTTGTATATATACAATAACGGCTACAGTTTACAAGAAACTATTAAAAACGCTTGCAATATTACCGTTATATCACAATAAATTTCCTCTACTCTTCTATTTACTAGCTTAATGTATGTAAGCTACTTATAGGGCAAATATTCTAAAAAAAGGATGTATACTTCAATTTGTAGGAAAACAGCTATATATCACCGATAAATAGCTAATATCATTGAAAACACTACATTTTTATGGGTTTATAGCAATCATAAGTAAAACTACTTGTATATATAAATAACGGTACAGTTTACAAGAAACTATGAAAAACGCTTGCAATATACCGTTATAAACACAATACATTCCTCTTACTCTTCTATTTAACTAGCTTATGTAATGTAACTACTTATAGGGCAAATTATTCTAAAAAGAGATTTTATACTTCAATTTGTAGGAAAACAGCTATATATCCCGATAAATAGCTAATATCATTGAAAACACTACATTTTATGGTTTATAGCAATCTGATAAGTAAAACTACTTGTATATATACATAACGCTACAGTTTACAGAAACTATGAAAAACGCTTGCATTACCGTTATATCACAATATAACCTCTTACTCTTCTATTTAATAGCTTAATGTAATGTAACCTACTTTAGGTGCAAATTATTCTAAAAAAGGATTTTATACTTCAATTTGTAGGAAAACGCTATATATCACCGATAATAGCTAATATCATTGAAAACACTACATTTTATGGTTTATAGCAATGATAAGTAAAACTACTTGTATATATACAATAACGCTACAGTTTACAAGAAACTATGACAAACGCTTGCTATATACCTTTATATCACAATAAATAACCTCTTACTCTTCCATTTATTAGTAATGTAATGTAAGTTACTTATAGGTGCAAATTATTCTAAAAAAAGGATTTATACTTCAATTTGTAGAGAACAGCTATATATCACCGACAAATACTTGATATCATGAAACACTACATTTTTATAGTTTTAGCAATATGATAAGTAAAACTACTTGTATAATACAATAACGCACAGTTTACAAGAAACTATGACAAACGCTTGCAATATACCGCTATATACAAAAAATAACCTCTTACTCTTCTATTTAATTAGTAATGTAAATGTAAGCTACTTATAGGTGCAAAAATATTCTAAAAAAAGGATTTATACTTCAATTTGTAGAAAACAGCTATATATCACCGATAAATATTAATATCATTGAAAACACTACATTTTATGGGTTTTTAGCAATCTGATAAGTAAAACTACTTGTATATATACAATAACGCTACAGTTTACAAGAAACTATGAAAAACGCTTGCAATATACCGTTATATACAATAAATACCTCTTACTCTTCTATTTAATAGCTTAATGTAATATAAGCTACTTATGTGCAAATTATCTAAAAAAAGGATTTTATTTATACTTAATTTGTAGGAAAACAACTATATATCACCGATAACTAGCTAAATCATTGAAAACACTACATTTTATGGGTTTATAGCAATATATAAGTAAAACTACTTGTATATATACAATAACGCTACAGTTTACAAGAAACTAGAAAAACGCTTGCAATAACCGTTATATCACAATAAACTCCTCTACTCTTCTATTTAATAGCTTAATGTAATGTAAGCTACTTATAGGTGCAAATTATTCTAAAAAGAGGGTTTTATACCTCAATTTGTAGAAAACAGATATATAACACTGATAACTAGGTAAAATCATTGAAAACACTACATTTTATGGGTTTATAGCAATATATCAGTAAAACTACTTGTATATATACAATAACGCTACAGTTTACAAGAAACTATAAAAACGCTTGCAATATACCGTTTATATCACAATAAATTTCCTCCTACTCTTCTATTTACTAGCTTAATGTAATGTAAGCTACTTATAGTGGCAAATTATTAAAAAAAAGGATTGTTATACTTCAATTTGTAGGAAAACAGCTATATATCACCGATAAATAGCTAATATCATTGAAAACACTACATTTTTATGGGTTTATAGCAATATCAAATGTAAAACTACTTGTATATATACAATAACGTACAGTTTACAAGAAACTATGAAAAACCTTGCAATATACCGTTATATCACAATAAATAACCTCTTACTCTTCTATTTATAGCTTAATGTAATGTAAGCTACTTATAGGTGGCAAATTATTCTAAAAAAGGATTTTATACCTCAATTTGTAGGAAAACAGATATATACACTGATAACTAGCTAAATCATTGAAAACACTACATTTTATGGTTTATAGCAATATAATCAGTAAAACTACTTGAATATATACAATAACGCTACAGTTTACAAGAAACTATGCAAAACGCTTGCAATATACCGTTATATCATAATAAATTTCCTCTTACTCTTCTATTTACTAGCTTAATGTAATGTAAGCTACTTATAGGTGCAAATTATTCTAAAAAAAGGATTTTATACTTCAATTTGTAGGACAACAGCTATATATCACCGACAAATAGCTGATATCATGAAAACACTACATTTTATAGGTTAATAGCAATATGATAAGTAAAACTACTTGTATATATACAATAACGCTACAGTTTACAAGAAACTATGACAAACGCTTGCAATATACCGTTATACCACAATAAATAACCTCTTACTCTTCTATTTAATAGCTTAATGTAATGTAAGCTACTTATAGGTGCAAATTATTCTAAAACGAGGATTTTATACTTCAATTTGTAGGAAAACAGCTATATATCACTGATAACTAGCTAAAATCATTGAAAACACTACATTTTATGGGTTTATAGCAATATAATAAGTAAAACTACTTGTATATATACAATAACGCTACAGTTTACAAGAAACTATGAAAAACGCTGGCAATATACCGTTATATCACAATAAATAACCTCTTACTCTTCTATTTAATAGCTTAATGTAATGTAAGCAGCTTATAGGTGCAAATTATTCTAAAAAGAGGATTTTATACTTCAATAATAGGAAAACAGCTATATATCACCGATAAATAGCTAATATCATTGAAAACACTACATTTTATGGGTTTATAGCAATATGATAAGTAAAACTACTTGTATATATATACAATAATGCTACAGTTTACAAGAAATTATGAAAAACGCTTGCAATATACCGTTATATCACAATAAATAACCTCTTACTCTTCTATTTACTAGCTTAATGTAATGAAAGCTACTTATAGGGGCAAATTATTCTAAAAAAAGGATGGGATACTTCAATTTGTAGGAAAACAGCTATATATCACTGATAACTAGCTAAAATCATTGAAAACACTACATTTTATGGGTTTATAGCAATATAATAAGTAAAACTACTTGTATATATACAATAACGCTACAGTTTAGAAGAAACTATGAAAAACGCTTGCAATAAACCGTTATATCACAATATATAGCCTCTAACTCTTCTATTTAATAGCTTAATGTTATGTAAGCTACTTATAGGTGCAAATTATTCTAAAAAGAGGATTTTATACTTCGATTTGTAGGAAAACAGCTATATATCACCGATAAATAGCTAATATCATTGAAAACACTACATTTTATGGGTTTATAGCAATATGATAAGTAAAACTACTTGTATATATACAATAACGCTACAGTTTACAAGAAACTATGAAAAACGCTTGCTATATACCGTTATATCACAATAAATAACCTCTTACTCTTCTATTTAATAGCTTAATGTAATGTAAGCTACTTATAGGTGCAAATTATTCTTAAAAAGGATTTTATATTTCAATTTGTAGGAAAACAGCTATAAATCACCGATAAATAGCTAATATCATTGAAAACACTACATTTTATGGGTTTATATCAATATGATAAGTAAACTTACTTGTATATAACAAAAACGCTACAAATTTACAAGAAATTAAAAACGCTTGGGGAATATACCGTTTTTATCAAAAATAAATACCCCCATTACTCTTCTATTTTAAAAGTTAATGTAAAGTTTAAACTTCTTTAGAGGTGCAAATTATTCTAAAAAAAGGATTTTAAAACTTTTAAATTTTTAGGAAAAAAGCTTAAAATCACCAAAAAAATAGCTAATATCTTGAAAAAACTACATATTATGGGTTTAAAAGCAATTAATAAATAAACTAAATTGGTTTTAAAATACAATAACGCTAAAAGTTTACAAGAACTATGACAAACGCTTGCAATATAACCCCTATATTTAAAAATAAATAAACCCCTTTCTCTTCCTTTTTTAAAAAGCTTTTTGTAAAAGTCAGCTCCCTTTTAGGGGCAAAATTTTTCTAAAAAGGGATTTTATACTTTAATTTGTAGGGAAAAAAGCTATTTCACCGGGTAAAAAGCTAAAATCCCCTTGAAAACACCATTTTATGGGTTTTATAGCAATCTGATAAGTAAAAAATACATGTATTTAAAAATAAAAACCTTTCAGTTTTTCAAGAAAATATGAAAAACCCCCTTGGGAATAACCGTTTATCACAATAATAACCTCTTTTCTCTTTTATTTAATGCTTAATGTTTAAAGTAACCCACTTATAGGTTTTTTTCAAATTTTTTCTAAAAAGAGGGTTTTATTCCCTTTAATTTTTTTAGGAAAACAGCTATATATCACCGATAAATGCTAATTCATTGAAAACACTACATTTTAGGGTTTATAGGGAATCTGATAATAAAACTACCCTTTTATATTACAAACGCTACGTTTTTCCCAAAAAAATGACAAACGCCCTTTCTATATAAACCCTTTTTAAACCCAAAAACTAACCTCTTCTCTTTTTTCCTTTTTTAGCTTAAATTTAAAGTAAATTTAAATTATAGGGGCAAATTTTTTCCCAAAAAAGGATTTTTAATTTTAATTTGGGAGGAGAACACTATATACACCGACAAATACTGATAAAACATGAAAAAACTAAAATTTTATAGGTTTTTACAATATATAAGTAAACTCTTGTATATATCAATAACCCAAAAGTTTACAAAAAACTATGACAAACCTTGCAAAATACCCCCTATATCAAATAAAAAACCCCCTTACTCTTCCCATTTATTAGGTAATTTAATGTAAGCTACTTATAGGGGCAAAAATTTTTTCTAAAAAAAAAAAGGGTTTTATACTTCAATTTGTAGGAAAAAAGCTATTATCCCCGATAAATATTTTAAAATTTATTGAAAACACTAAAATTTTATGGGGTTTTTACAATCTGATAAGTAAAACTACTTGTTTATACAATAAAGCTACAGTTTTTTCAGAAACTATGAAAAAAAAGCTTGCAATAACCGGGATATGACAAAAAATAACCTCTTACTCTTCCCAAATTTAAAAGCTTAAGTAAAATAAGGGTACTTATAGGTTTTTAAAATTTTTCTAAAAAAAAGAAATTTTATACTTAAAATTTTTAGGAAAAAAACTATATTTTCACCCAAACTAGCTAAAATCATTGAAAACACTACATTTTAAAAGGGTTTTTTAGGGTATAAAGTAAAACTACTTGTATAATACAATAAAAGCTACGTTTCAAAAAACAGAAAAAAAGCTTGCAAAAAACCCTTATTCACAAAAAATCCTCTTTCTCTTCTATTTAATAGCTTAAAAGAATGTAAAATACTTATAGGTGCAAATTTTTTTAAAAAAAGGATTTTATCCTCAATTTGTAGGAAAACGATATTAACACGATAACTAGGGAAAATCATTGAAAACCTACTTTTTTGGGTTTTTAGCAATAAATCAGTAAACTACTTGATATATACAATAACCTACAGTTTTTCAAGAAACTATTAAAAAAAGCTTGCATATACCCTTTATCACAATAATTTCCTCCTACTCTCTATTTACTAGCTTAAAAGTAAAGTAAGCTACTTATATGGGAAAATTATTCAAAAAAAAAAATGGTATACTTCAAATTTTTAGGGAAAAAAGCTATATATCACCGATAAAAAGCTAATATCATTGAAAAACACTACATTTTTATGGGTTTATAGTAATCGATAAGTAAAACTACTTGTATATAAAATAACGGTACAGTTTACAAGAAACTATGAAAAACCTTGCAATATACCGTTATATTCACAATAAATAACCTCTTACTCTTCTATTTAATAGCTTAATGTAATGTAACTACTTATAGGTGCAAATTATTCTAAAAAAGAGGATTTTATACTTCAATTTGTAGGAAAACAGTAATACTAATATCATTGAAAACACTACATTTTATGGGTTTATAGCAATATAATAAGTAAAACTACTTGTATATATACAATAACGCTACAGTTTAGAAGAAACTATGAAAAACGCTTGCAATATACCGTTATATCACAATAAATAACCTCTTACTCTTCTATTTAATAGCTTAATGTAATGTAAGCTACTTATAGGTGCAAATTATTCTAAAAAGAGGATTTTATACTTCAATTTGTAGGAAAACAGCTATATATCACCGATAAATAGCTAATATCATTGAAAACACTACATTTTATGGGTTTATAGCAATCTGATAAGTAAAACTACTTGTATATATACAATAACGCTACAGTTTATAAAAACTATGAAAAACGCTTGCATATACCTTTATACCACAATAAATAACCTCTTACTCTTCCATTTATTTGCTTAATGTAATGTAAGCTACTTATAGGTGCAAATTATTCTAAAAAAGGATTTTATACTTCAATTTGTAAGGAAACAGCTATATATCACCGACAAATAGCTAATATCATTGAAAACACTACATTTATAGGTTTATAGCAATATGATAAGTAAAACTACTTGTATATATACAATAACGCTTTCAATTTACAAGAAACTATGAAAAACGCTTGCAATATACCTTATATCACAATAAATAACCTCTTACTCTTCCATTTATTAGGGTAATGTAATGTAAGCTACTTATAGGTGCAAATTATTCTAAAAAAAGGATTTTATACTTCAATTTGTAGAGAAAAGCTATATATCACCGACAAATATTAATATCATTTAAAACACTACATTTTATGGTTTCTAGCAATATGATAAGTAAAACTACTTGTATATATACAATAACGCTACAGTTTACAAGAAACTATGAAAAACGCTTGCAATATACCGTTATATCACAATAAATAACCTCTTACTCTTCTATTTATTTGGGTAATGTAATGTAAACTACTTATAGGGCAAATTATTCTAAAAAAAAGATTTGTATACTTCAATTTGTAGGAAAATAGCTATATATCACCGATAAATAGCTAAAATCATTGAAAACACTACATTTTATGGGTTTATAGCAATTGATAAGTAAAACTACTTGTATATATACAATAACGCTACAGTTTACAAGAAACTATGAAAAACGCTTGCAATATACCGTTATATCACAATAAATAACCTCTTAATCTTCTATTTAATAGCTTAATGTAATGTAGCTACTTATAGGTGGCAAATTATTCTAAAAAGAAATTTTATACTTCAAATTTGTAGGAAAACAACTATATATCACTATAACTAGCTAAAATCATTGAAAACACTACATTTATGGGTTTATAGCAATATGATAAGTAAAACTACTTGTATATATACAATAAGCGCTACAGTTTACAAGAAACTATGAAAAACGCATGCAATATACCGTTATATCACAATAATAATCCCCTTACTCTTCTATTTAATTAGCTTAATGTAATGTAAGCTACTTATAGGTGCAAATATTCTAAAAAGAATTTTATACTTCAATTTGTAGGAAAACAGCTATAGATCACTGATAATTAGCTAAAATCATTGAAAACACTACATTATATGGTTTATAGCAATATGATAAGTAAAACTATTGTATATATAAAATAACGCTACAGTTTACAAGAAACTATGAAGAACGCATGAATATACCGTTATATCACAATAAATACCTCTTACTCTTCTATTATAGCTTAATGTAATGTAAACTACTTATAGGTGCAAATTATTCTAAAAAGAGGATTTTATACTTCAATTTGTAGGAAAACAGCTATAGATCACCGATAATTAGCCAATTATCATTGAAAACACTACATTTTATGGGTTTTATAGCAATATAATAAGTAGAACTATTTGTATATATAAAATAACGCTACAGTTTACAAGAAACTATGAAAACGCTTGCAATATACCGTTATATCACAATAAATAACCTCTTACTCTTCTATTAATAGCTTAATGTAATGTAACTACTTATAGGTGCAAATTATTAAAAAAAAGGATTTATGCTTCAATTTGTAGGAAAAACAGCTATATATCACCGATAATAGCCTAATATATTGAAAACACTACATTTTATGGGTTTATAGCAATATGATAAGTAGAACTACTTGTATATATAAAATAACGCTACAGTTTACAAGAAACTATGACAAAAAGCTTGCAATATACGTTATATCACAATAAATAACCTCTTACTCTTCTATTTAATAGCTTAATGTAATGTAAGCTACTTATTGTGCAAATTATTATAAAAAGAGGATTTTATGCTTCAATTAGAAACAGCATATATAACAACTGATACTTTTGGTTTAATATTGAAAACTACTTGATTAAAAAAGGACTATAGCAATTATAATCAATAAAACCTCCTTTTATGCATATACAATTTTCAATATCTAAAAAAGGATTTTATCCCAATTGTAGAAAACAGATATATAACATGAAACTAGGTAAAATCATTGAAACATACTA